>JABEEN010000077.1:0-92769 GCA_013363205.1 Fusarium tuaranense | reverse complement strand
AGAGGCAAAGGGAAAAATAAAGGCAATCTAAACAGAAGAAAGTGATCGCAGGGTGAGTGAAGAAAAAGGCCTGATCGAGGAGAGCAGCTCTATAAATGCCATTCCCAAGCGCCGGAATCCCGGAGTTCAAATCAGGGGCATGCAACCCGATCTGGCCAAAGATGAATTCCGACCAACAAAATAACCATGAAAATAAGCTCAAGGTGAGGCTGTGTTCTGGGGGATCGTAGGCGTCTTGGCATAATTGGCCATGCTCATTGGCTGTGCATCTCGGATCGTCTCGTTTAGGAGCCGAGAGTTGCGAAAAGGCTCGGGTTCGGTGCGAGGTGCGAGATGTGGCATTGCGTAAGTGTTCCTTGGTATCTTGGCTCGCTCCCCATTCCGATTTGCTTGACAGATGAAACCTTTGGTTCCAGGTAGACTTTTATCACATTGATAAGCAATTTTCCTGTTGCACCCGCAAAAGATGGACCAAGGCACCCAGTAAGAGGAGCACTGTTATCAAGACAATGGATCAATTCTGCCTAAATAACATCTTTCCGACATGTGCCAACACAAAAACACACTTCCTCCACCAAAACTGCATCGCCGATACAAACAATAACCCTGGGTCTTCCTTAACCCCCCATTCAAGCCCTCTTCCCCTTCCCTCCATAACCCTTGACACCCACCCCCAAAGCAAAAGCAGCCCTCAAAACAGTACAAATTACAGTAACAACAATACCAAACCAATCCAAAGCCCTCCAGTCAGAAATCCCAAGAGTACCCTCATGTCGCATCGCCACATAAAAAGCCGTCAACATGGTAAAGTCGGCCCAGAGAATGGCAAAATGGAGAATCCTCCAGATGACGACGTCTTGGGTGTACCGCTGAAGAAGCACGAGCAAGACTAGGTAGGAAGTTCCCATTCCGCCGATTTGGTAGAGGAAGGGTCTGAATTCTTCTGTGAGTGGGAGGTTGGGGAAGGCGGCTTTTAGGGCGAGGTCGTGGTCGAATAGATTTCCGTACATGCCCGCGATGGTTAGGATTGGGTCGACCCAGAGGAACCAAGCACGGTAGATGGGATGGATATGGTCTGCCATTTTGAAGACTTGTCGCTAGAGATGATATGGGTAAAATAAAGCGGTGGTAATTTTCTGGTTGTCGGTATTGTTAGAAGAGGGCGTAAGATGATCATGGTTGGAGAAGAGTGAGGGGAGGCGATCATTTTATGCTCAAGGCCAACTTGGCCAAGCATTTTCAGTAAGCTTGTCTCGCAATCTGAGTCAGATGAGCCATGCAGCGTCAGCATTTTCACCCAACGCGTCTTAGTTCTTCTTCCTCTTGGCTAAGTTGGGGAGAATGGTTGCGAGCTTGCTTGGCAAATTATTGGCTATGAAACGGCGGGAACAGGTATTCGTAATAGGGGGGGCGAGAAGCGCCAAGTCTTCTTCTCCCTAATAGGTATTACTCGGCGCGACATCGCAGCATGTCGCCCAATATGGCTAATAATAATATTATATCCGTTCAACCCTTAAATATTCTGAAGAATCGATACCGCCTACCCTTTTCGAGGACCAAATGTTCTAGGAGTCTTACCACATCCTCATGTCCATTACGGATTGCCAGCGAAAGTGCCCTGTCACCAAACTTATTCTTGACCCCAATATTTGCTCCCTTCTCCAATAGGTGCTTCGCAATCGTCGTGTGCCCGTTTGACGCGGCCAGCAAGAGCGGCGTACTGCCCGAACTATCCTTGGTCTCAATGCTGGAGCCTTGTTCCATCAAGAGTCTCGCCATGGCCTCATCCCCCTTCCATGAGGCTGTCGCAAGTGGTGTATTCCCGATGTGGTTCTTGGCCTCGAGGTCGGCGCCCGCCTTGGCTAGGAGGCGTACTACGGACTGGTGCCCTTTAAATGCTGCTCGTAAAAGCGGAGTATCACCAATACCATCCCTAGACTCGAGATTGGCACCTTTCTCAACCAGCAATTTGACGAGATCTTCATGGCCCACGTCTGAAGCTATCGAGAGTGCCGTGGAGCCATACGGATCACTTATTTGGAGATCTACACCATTCTCCAACAGTTGCTTTACTGTAGTGACGTCGCCCAAAAATGAAGCTCGTAATAGTACGGTGTGGAGGCCGTCCTCGTCATTGTTGCCTTCTGCGCAGCCAAGTTCATCTGTCGGTAAAGCAGTCGAGACGCCCAGCGTCTCATTGACTTCGTATCGAGTCGTAAGATGGGCCCCAACTTCCTCTGTCAACCGAGTTGTCGAAAGCTCCACCGCTTCATTGGCTTCGAACTGAGCCATGATATATGTTCTGGCTTCCTCAGCCAGCAGTGCAGTTGATAGGTCTGGTGCCTCGTTGTCGTTGCACTGAGTTGTGATACAGGCCAAATTCTTCAACGTCTGATTGATTGCGTCTCTATCCTCGTCTTGAGATGCCCCACGGCGGCTTGTGAGTTCATTATAATTCCGGCGTGGGGGACGCCCTTCAGAGGTTGGATCGGTGCTCAAGCTTTCATCGTGCGACCACGACTTCGAGTACAGCTGGGAACTAACGGTGGTGAATCCCAAGGCACCGCTAGTTCCGTCGTCGAAAGAACTACTCCTGGAAGACGATGCTGAGGATCTAACATTGTGAGCTTTTGCACAAGTGTTATTTCAGCTTTTGAACTTACTCGCTGTGTGTCGAGATTATCTCTAATTCTGGCAGGCAAGAGTGAATCCAAACATGGCCCATGGCCGCTCTCGAGTTCAATCTCTCTGTTGGCCGCGGCCTCATCAAGGCAAGAATGAATGCTTGTGCACCCTGGCTGGCACGACAATCATTCATAGCCGCTCCTGGAAATGGTCTGCTAACATCACTACCGTAGTCGATGGCGGATGATACGTCTTGGAACGGAAGAGTCTTGGTCAAGACGAAGAAGGCGGTGACTCCCAAAGCCCACATGTCGACGGGAGGGTAATCGAAACCCCTTCCATTTGACAGCCCGGATCTCAGAAGTTCAGGAGCCATGTATAGCAGGGTACCAATCCTCCTAGTGCTGCCGCTAGTCCCTGACTCCAACCTCTTGCTGATTCCAAAGTCTGCGAGTTTGACCCACCACGAGGCTGGGGGCACAGAGTGAGGAGATTGTTGAATCAAGACATTCTTGGCAGAGAAATCAGATACCTTTGTTGAGATAAGTTGGGGAGAGAGGATCATATACCTGAGGTTTGACATCTCGATGTGCGAAGTTTTCCTGATGCATGGTAGCTAAGCCGCGTAAGATTTGACTAGTGATCTCGCGACACTCGTTTTCAGGCAACGGAGCATGTTTGAGAGCATAAGTTTGCAAGTCTCCCGAGGGAAAATACTCCATGGCGATATAAAGGGTTCGCTGTGAAGTGTACCACCCCACTGTCTTTGCAAAGTACTTGGCGTACTACGCAGGTAACATCAGGTATCGATACCGGCGAGGCTGCGGCTGAAACATACCTTGTCGTGAGAAAATTTGATGATTGTCTCCAACTCCCGAAGATACCGCTGTCGCCCGTCCTCTTGCAAAGGAATCATCTTGACGGCACGCTGAGTGTAGCCTCGACTGCCACCGGTGCAGGTTTGCAACACGACACGCCCTTGACCACCATGACCAAGGGTTCGGCTCTTTTTCCAATGCTCCTGTCGCTGCGGGGAAGAAGGAGGGGCGTCAGGGTCGTCGAAGAAGTGAATAGTGTGAGATTTATCGAACCGCGTTTGTAGTCTGTAGTCGCGCAAAAGATCGTTTACACTGTCGTCCATGGTGGCTGTCCTTCCTGGTGGTTAAGCCAGAAATGAGGAATGAGGAAGGACTCTTGGGTCAAGTCAGACTTGGGGGTGGCTTGCCTTGATATTTGGCTTCTTGTTGGAGGGCACGGCATGTACCGCCCCAAAACGCCATGCATAAGTGGTCAGACAAGGCTGATAGGCGAGTGACCTCCTCATGCATGCTATAGACGGCATGGATCTCGATGCTTTGGTGATTTCGTATGAGATATATGTCACAATCGGCCCAGCCTACTCGACAAATCGCTTGTAGAGATACACTTCTTTATACTCCCAAAGCCACCAGAATTCCGAAGAGTACAAGAATAAGCAAACAGTCTATTCTTGAGAATACAGACAGATTCAAACACTGTTTGTGATGTACGATCACAGAGCCTGATTGCCAAGCCAAGCGCCAAGTTCAGCTCATGCAGGCTGGTAAGACAATTTCCCTTCACACAGCCACTCAACATCCTTTCCTCTATCAGCCACCTCTATTTGGAGACATTGGGGGCCAACAACTGGTTCTTGCCTTTTCATCAAGTGGACATGTCACGTTTATTAACGGGGCAAGGCGTTTTAAGGTCCAAAGATAGAAGCCGGAAGTGCAAAGGCACGGGCATCAAGGGTTCACTGCGCTTGCATTTCTGCCACCCATTGGCTGAAGCCCTTCTAGGTACCTACACAGGAGCATCGAGATTCAAGTCTGCGTTGTATACCAAGTGGGCCTCTACTTGATGAAGAGCCTCTTGGCGGATTAAGAACTTCTGGATAGCTTTATGTATCCCAAAATCTTCACTTCTCTCGATATATGAACTTTTACGACGCTTCTCTTCAAAAAGCAGCCGCTCCGGGCATCGATGCTCGGCACTCCACTTCATCAAAAGCTGTGACTTGATGTATTCTTGCCCGGCCTAAACTAGAGTAATATCTTGCCATTCAACGCCATTTGCGACCATCTCCCCATTCATTGCTCCATGCACATAAGCCTCACTAATAAGACAATACCGTCTTTCCTCCGACTCCGCCTTCCGCAATACCAAGGGAGAAGGACAACCGGACACTACCCATACTTCATCTCCAGTGGACAAAGACTCGGACCCATGTGCTAGGTGTCCCCCAGAAGTGAGAGCAATGCGCCTCCAGAACACGGTGCCTCCGAGTAACAACTCAAACACGGCTGCGCTGGCGCGTCGGCTTTGTTTCCATGCTTCAATCTCCTCGGGAGAAAGCAAGTGCTCTGTTTCTGTTTCAGGGAGAAGGCCAATTGACCTACAACAGGACTGCAAAAAACCGGTCCCGTAGATATGATTTGGGTATCTCTCAGCCACATTGTCTAGACCAAGATCCTTCCAAGATTGGATAAGCTCCGTCACTGCGTCATTTCCACCAGCTTCAAACACCCTAAGAAACCTTTTGACCATGACCATCAAGATCAGGTCCCGAAAATTTTCAGACTGAGGGAGTTTAGCCGGACGGCTTGAAAAGTCATCATCGTGAATGAGTGTTCGCCAGAAGGCTTCGAGGGAGGGCTGAGCGGTCGGAGGGTAGACTTGACTCATGCGGGATAAGATGTTTATCCACCCCTCTACCTTTGCGTCCTTCAATTCAGTAGAAGAGCCACCGACTAGTTCGACTGTTCCGAGCGAGACTCCTTTTAGTTCAAGTGTTGCACCCTCGGCTCCCAGCGAAAGGTGATCTAGCATCCCTGTCATATGTCCACCTGCGTTGACCTTTGTCACAGATTTGAACTTTGAACCGCAGAGGGGATGACTGTCGAGAATTGGTGAGAAGTCTGGAACCCAAGAAGGTAGCCCTTGTGTCTGACGCCGGGACGGACCCTTGACCAGGGTAAGGAGCATCAGGGTGCCAGATGTTTCCAAGATTTCCTTTGCCACGGTTTCCAGAAGCTCTGCCGCGGTAATGTCGTAATTTGGTCGTAGATGCTTTGGCATATCGACGCCCTGGGCATTAGCCATGTGTTGAAGAATCCCCCAAAGCCCATAAATAACATCCCGCTGATCCGTAGCACCGAATCCGATTGTCCATAGAAGAAGTTTCAGTAGAATAAGGCCAGCACTACCGCCCTTTCCTGGTCGGTTGATCAACTGATCATCTTCGATGCCAGCAGAAAAGTCTATCAGCGGCAGGACGTCAAGCCAGTCACCTCTCTCCCCTCTGCACCATTCGCGGAGGAGCTGGATTCTTTCAGCTTGGTGAATAAGCACTACATCCCCTGTATCAACAGCGTCATCGTCACGAGCGATGCCAACCTCAGTGACGACAGCGATAGATAAGCCAGTCAGGTGTAAGAAGACAGCCGTGGCTCCGATTTTGTCGTACGGTAGGATTCCGTCACCGTAAAAGACGCCGACTTCCTTGGCGAGAGCCACCTCTTGAATGACCCAGATTCTAGAGAACCAGGAGCTTTCAAACAAGGTGACAAGACCATCTGCTTCTTCCAAGGTGAAGAGTTCAATACCGTAGTTGCTTTTTATATCCCCCATGCTTAGGCTAAAGTCATACCTCTGATTAAAGATGATGCGTTTAGCCTCGCGAGTGGCGCGTTCGCCTATTCGGTCTACAACCTCTAACCCGAGTTGAAGCTTGGCAAATGGTTTCCCCAACCAAATGAGTACCATACTTGCTCCGCTGTAGATCCTATTCATGGCTGAAACTTGAGGTTGGCGCTCGGCCATGTTGTTTTGGTCGATACATAAAGCGTCGATCCATATGTGTTTTCTTGGGCAATATTGGCAAAGGTGCATCAAGGCGTCGTAGAGATTCGTCGTAACACAAAATGCGTCTCCATTGAGAAGGATCGGCCAGTCATCTGACTGCACAAACCCTGGGTCATTTCTTCTTGGCGGTCCCCAGGTATACGAGAGGGCGTAGTAGCTAGGAGTCGTGGCACCCGAGATCTGATGGGTTGTTAAGGTGATGCTTGGGATTTGAGGTTCGTTCTTGTTGTTTTCAACACTAGAAACCAGCTCAACAGTAGCAAGCCGGAATGAGGTGTCGTCGAGCGTGTTTGTGTAGGCAGACATTACTAATGATGCGCCGGAGGATGGGGATAAGTAAAGACGACCGTGATGAGGCTGAGGGATAAAAAATCAAGATAACGGAGAGCTTTAGGCCCACTATTGGATTTGAAATCATGTGCTCGTCTTGCAGATCGAGATCAGTCCAGACTGGTTAGCGTAACAAACATGTAGGGGTCTTGCGCCCAGATTCATTGGGAAATTTCACCAATGAAAAGCTTCAAACCGTGGCATCCATAATCACAAATGACTTGGTAATCAGGACGTTGCGTCTTCGAGAGTTGTCGTTGTCGTTGATTTCTTTCTTTATCCTTTCACATGGCAACCTTTGATACCTGCAAAACAGGCTGGAGTCCAATCCACAAGGTCACATATAATTACCCGGCGCCTAGCACACCGATAATAGAGTGGTCCATCACATTCTACATTGTTGACGCGGTCGCAATGGGATATTTTATGAGTGCTTCTTTCCAATAAGAGACCATGCAACTGCTCCCAACTTGTGAATACCTAGGTCAGATGACAACATTAGAGTCGAATCCCGGCTTGCATGAGCTGCCATGCCGATATTGTCACGCGAGAAGCATTCCGTATTACAAATAGGTAGAAAGGATGCAAGTACGTGATTATAAGACAGGCTGGCGTGGCTACGAGATGGCTTGTCGCAAAGCCTATAACATGTATTCCGTAGTTGCAGAAACATCGTCGGCGATGCCGCGACTATCGCTTAACAACCTAGATTTGCGCCAATGAGATTCCTGTTGGTTAGGCTTTACAACTCGACGGCTTAGCGAAAGCGATGAGAAATAGGTGGCGCGTGGCTTGTCAGCGCGTCGCATTCGCGAACTATAGAGAATGGTAGGCTCTGTCATTTCGCAATCGCATGCCGGAGGAACAAAGACGCCGATTATCCTATTAAACTTAAGGACTAAGCGATACGCAAGACTTTTCCGGTTGGCCGCGGAAATAAGCTATCCTCTTGGTTGCGACCCGAAAATATTAACTCCTCAGCGATTCGTTGCTGGATAGTGGCGTTGAAGCCCTTTCCTTATTGGGTAACCCTCTCGACATGTGCGAGTGCGAGTGCGAGTAGACGCGAATAGCGATGACGATGTTAACATTCAAGATCAGTAAACCATATATTTTCATTCAATTATATATATCGATCTGCCAAGCCGTTCTCAACTATCCATACTATCTTCCATCACAACAACATCAATCACACACTCAACCCAAGAAAATGCACGCAAACAACTTCAAAGTCATCGTCGTCGGTGGCGGTCCTGTCGGACTCACTGCTGCTCACGCCCTTACCCAAGCCAACATTGACTGCATCGTTCTGGAAAGTCGACCAAGCGCAGTCATTGATGCTGGGGCCAACCTCGTCATGATGCCGATTGGGCTAAATGCCCTCGGTCAACTTGGTCTTCTCGATTCCCTTGAGAGGGTTAGCACGCCTCTTGGTCAGACTGAACGCCAAGATCATCAAGGTCAAGATATTGGTGATGTGCGGTGGTTCTGTTACTTCAAAAAACAGTAAGTTTAACGTTTTCAAAGACCGGTTCAGCGCTAACCTTGCCTACCTAGGTTTGGTACATCACCTCGAGTCCTCAGCCGCCATGATCTCACCAAGGTCCTCTATGAATCCCTTCCCTCAAAGGTGCGGAACAACATCATCACGGGCAAGAAAGTTGAAGATGTCATCACACATGAAGACGGAGTTGAAGTCACCTGTACCGACGGCAGCTCCTACAAGGGCTCAGTCGTTATCGGAGCAGACGGCGCTCACAGTCTCATCCGAGGACAAATGCGCATGCGAGCCTTGGAAGCAAATTCACCCGACGTGAATGACGAAAATCCCTTCTTGACGACCTACAGAGCGTTCTGGCTTCGAATGCCAACATCACAAACCGGCCTACAAGCTGGAGTCACCTCTGAGACCCATGGTCCTGGTGCTACCACTCAACTGTTTTCTGGTCCGGAAACAACCGTCATGGGCTTGTACGAAAGACTAGAGAGCCCGACACGGAGCCGAGCACGATACACCCAAGAGGATCAACTCGCCCTGGTTGAGCGCTGGGGCCATCTCCCCCTTGCGCCTGGAGGGAAGCTCAGCCTCAAAGAGGCATTCTCACATCGAACTCAATCGGGACTGGTCAACTTGGAAGAAGGTGTTGTAAAGCACTGGAGCTGGGACGGACGTATTGTGCTTGCTGGAGATGCTGCTCACAAGTTCACTCCCAGCACCGGAGCAGGTTGCAACAACGGCATCGTTGATGTTGTTGTCCTGGTGAATGAGCTCTACCGTGCTGTCCAGGAAACATCAACCGATGGCAACCCAGCCTCGCCAGACAGGGCTCAACTGGCTAAGGCCTTCGAGAAGTACCAATCTTTACGATTGGAAGCAGTCACATCTGCATGCTCGGGCTCAGGCCAGGCCACTGCGAGTGCCACTTGGCAGACCGCAGTGCACAAGTTCATCGACAAACATGTCTTGGCAAGCCACTCTATGCAAAGCTTCTTTTTCAGCCAGGGCGCAAAGAGAATGACTCAAGTTCCGAGGATGGACTTTATCCAGAGTGCAGGCTATTTGGGCGGAAACTGAGTACAAGAGACGACGGTTGAATATTTTAGATCTCATTAGAAATGTTTTTAGATAGAATTGCATGATAGATTGAACAAAACCTTCTCATTACCGCCCCAGTTTCCACTTGACAGGTGTCACATCCTTTCTACCGACTCTTAACAGGAAACCCGGAAGAAACAGGTCCGCCTAATGCAACACTTACACCCCATCAGGATCGAAGCGACACCAAGGCCTATAACTTCACAAAGCATCCTACTCATGGAAAATAAGTATTCCCTGCCATATAACCATGTCACTGATGTTTCCAATGTGGGTTGCAGCGTGACGTTTAGTCCCGGAAAGAATTTTCCCTCCAATAACATCGCCAAGCTTACTTCTCCCTCCTGGAGTTCAAGGATGGTTTCTGAAACAACATGTCAATGATTCGAGGCATTATTATTCAAGGAGAAAAAGGATTAGCAAATAAAGTTGTTTCATCCTGGGGTATAGGTCGGCTTTATTTTGATCCCTCAGGGGGGTGGTTTTGTATTTAGGTGCAAGAATTGCCACCGAACTTTTCCAAGAAGGACACACAGTAGGACATTGTCTTGGCACATACTTGTCTATTGTTCATTCAAGATGCAACTTCTTAACCTCCTCTTCGTCGCTGCGCTGGCCGTTGCGTCCCCTGGTCCGTCTTTGTACGCCAGGGCTGCGGCCAGCGATGCCTGCTCTGTTGGCTACTGCACACAGAATGGCGGGTATGTTCCTTACCGCAAATTCGTACCAAAACAACTCTCTAATATAGATCGGTCTGCAGAACGACTGGAGGTGCTGGTGGCAAGCAGGTGACAGTCAAGAGCCTCAGCGAACTGACTACCGCGGCCGCTGCTGCTGGTTCTGCCATCATCTTTGTCGAGGGCAGCATCTCGGGCGCTGCCAAGGTTCAAGTCACATCAGACAAGTCCATTATCGGCAAGAGTGGCAGCTGTATGTCTTCCCGATGCATTCTCTATTCAATACCTACTAATCGTCCCTTCCAGCTCTTACTGGCATTGGCCTCACCATTAACGGCCAGAAGAACGTCATCGTTCGCAACATGAAGATTTCCAAGGTCGAGGCTGACTACGGTGATGCCATCACCATTCAGAAGTCTACCAATGTCTGGGTTGATCACTGTGATCTTTCTGCTACTAGAGATGGTGACAAGGACTTTTATGATGGTCTTGTTGACCTTTCACATGCTGCTGACTGGGTGACCATCTCGCACACCTACCTCCATGACCACGTAAGTTGCAGAAGCCTTGGTACCCATGAAATACCTCTTCAAAAGGTACTGACCGAACGTCCTCTTCTAGTCCAAGGGATCTCTGGTTGGACACTCCGACAAGAACGCCGCCGAAGACACTGGCAAGCTCCACGTGACATATGCCAACAACCACTTCTACAACGTTCGCAGCCGTGGCCCCCTCCTCCGATTCGGCACTGCCCACATCTTCAAGTCAGTCCTCCGCTTCAATTCTTAACACCGCTCGGCGACTAACTCAATGTACAGCGCTTACTATGACACCATGGACACCGGCCTCAACAGCCGCATGGGTGCCCAAGCCCTCATCCAGTCATCCGTTTTCACCAACGTCGGCAAGAAGGCCATTTTCAGCGAATCGAGCTCTGAAATCGGCTACGTCGTTGCTGAGGACGTTGTTCTCGGTGGCGAGAGCCAGAACACTGCTAGCAAGGGAACTTTGACCTCTGTTCCTTACAAGTACACCCTTCTTGGCTCGGGCAAGGTGGCTTCTACTGTTCCAGGTGAGGCTGGCCAGAAGCTTAGCTTTTAATTGGCCGAGAAGCCTCTTTCATGGGCAGGATGAGTGGATGACTTTCTAGTACACAATTGGAATGACTGCTGTATATACGAATTGACGAAACCTGAGCTTGGCCTCAATTTGGAGGAATCTATATCGCGCTGACTCTGTTCAAAGGTGAATCTACTACCCTAAAGCTTCTGTAAAGGACTGCAAAGTTATGTTTTTTCTAGGTCTGCATGATCGAGTTGTGTCAGGCAAGTCTTAAGATTATGCATGGCGGAAACGGAAACATGGAGCTAGAACTAAAGCCTCTAGACAATGCCCACGGGTTTTAACATAATCTCTGATCCTATTCTCTAAGTTACCTGCCCGCGAATTAATAATGGCATGAAAGTGCGCGATTGCCGGGCCATGAGCAATCGAGGACCCAGCGTCGGCCAATTTGGCCGCTGTCTCCACCGCCAACCACGAGATATTGTCTCGTCCCGGCCAATTTGGCCTTGGACAAGGAAATTCTCCCAAGGAAACGAGATTGATTATGTATTCATATTTGTCATCCAGGCTTTTCATACCAGGTTCTTCGGTTGTGGCCAGAATGTCCTTCGGTAACTAGACAGCACTGTTCACAAGTATAAGTAGGATTCAGATCCAGAGAAGAGTAGGACATCCTACAACCATCTTCAACATCACTCAGAGCTCTTAAACATCTACCAAAATATTTATGAACCATTTTTCAACATGTCTTCTCCAGCCTCACTCCCCCTTGTCCTCGTCACCGGCGCCAGCCAGGGCATCGGACGAGCCGTTGCCCAAGCCCTCGCCAGCAAGCACAACTATCACGTACTTCTTGGCGTTCGAAACCCACAGTCTGGCGAGGCTGTCGCTGCTCCTCTCCGCGATGCTGGTCATCAGGCTTCCATCGTCGAGCTTGATCTGACTTCGCCTACGTCGATTGAGGCTGCCATCAAGGATATCCAAACGCGATTTGGTTATCTCGATGTTCTCATCAACAACGCTGGTATTCTTATCGATCATCATAAGGATCAGAGTACTTGGGACCTCTTCACCAAGACATTCACGACCAATGTTATCGGTACAGCCACTTTGACCGAGGGCTTGGTCCCGCTTCTTCGGAAAGCCAAGTCTGGACCTCCTCGGATCGTCTTTGTTAGCAGCGTCATGGGAAGCCTGGAGAGAACCACAGACAAGACAACTCCCTACTATCCTATCGATTACAAGGCCTACGACGCCAGTAAGGCTGCTGTCAACATGCTCACCCTCAACTATGCGCGAATCTTGGATGATGCTGGAGGAAAGGTCAATTGTGTTTGTCCAGGTTATGTCAAGACGAACTTGACTGATTATAACGAGTATGGACACAGCCCCGAGGTTGGAGCGGAGCGCATCGTCGAGTTGGCTACCCTTAGTGAGGACGGACCGACTCGGACTTACAGTGATCGAAACGGTCCTCTCCCCTGGTAAACTGCATGTATACTCGAAGGATCACGAGGCAATTGGCTGGGAGTGATCTAGAGAAGTCAGTGATAGAAGATATATGTACTTCAGTAGTTAGATAGGAATATAAACTTGGTTCGAAGCAGCACGGGTGGCATGGAGATAGCTTAACTCCGGTGCGATGTGGCACGTGACCACCAGGTGACGCGACATTTCGCGAAGCCAACACAAAGTGCATCATTTCAGAGCTCTTATGGCCTAAATATACACTGTTGTCGAACATGGAAGTACTGACCGAGCTTCCGTTCCTCAAGAACTGCCCTCTTTGCGAGAAGGTCTACACACAAGGTTTGTTCCCACCTTTCCGGATGCGACCACATGTCTTTCTTCAGTCGCTGACACTACATAGAGCACTCATTTAATCGTCATATAAAGTACTGCCAGCGTGCCCAGACTAAACGCAAGGGTCGTCAAAGGTCTTGTCTGTCATGCAACAAGTCCAAAGCCAAGTGCAGCTTCGGCCAACCATGTTCCCGCTGTGGGAAGAAAGATCTGGCATGCATTTACGACCAACAAAATCGACGCCAAGTCAGCACTGTTGAGCGAGCGCAGCATCAAGTTGTCTGGACCGGGTATGGGAACAACCAACAGGTCTCAGAGATAACCACGGCACCCTCCCATTCATCTCTCGACCTGGACATCTTCACATTGGATCCTAATCTCGAGGAATGCTCGTTTGAGAATCTGCCAATCTCCGACATGGCCATCTCGACCCAAAGACCGATCCAATCATATCTTTCATCCCCTGAAAACGGTTCCGAGACACAAATCACCATCAAATCGCTCAGCGCAAAAGCTGATCTTACCCGCCTGCCCCACCAACGCGAAGCCTCACACCATGCCGCAAAACTAGTCTTGCAGACCCTCTACGCATTTCCCCAAATGATGCTTCGTCGAAAGACGTTTCCACCATTCATACATCCTCACTGGCATGAGCCTTGTCTCCCGGAAATACTGGCCAATTGTATGAGCATTGCGCAGCTATTTGCTGCAAGGACGTCAGAGACTCGGGCATTTCTCTGGAGGACGATTAATGCCGAGGAGCAACGCTTTCGAGAAAATGTAAGAATCTTACTGGAGCTCTCGGGTAGACAAACTGAGTTAATGCGTCATAGTATATGAGTTTCCCGGCTCGTGAGATACAAATGGCTGTTCAGTCCTTGATTATCTATATGATAATGGCAATTATTGATCAAGACGAAAACACTAAGCAGCGTGGCACGAGACTACTTGGCACAGTTGAGGTGAAATTTCCCCAGGAGCCAAATGGGTTCCAGTTTAGGCAGTTGGCTAACAGTTGGTTCAGACCCTCAGTTCCCGATTCCTCATCTTTGTTGGAAGTTATTCCCAGACTGAGCGAGCAGAACCCAGCCTCACATGGGAAGATTGGATCTTCGCTGAATCGCGTAGACGGTAATGACTCATCCTCCCTACTGAGTCAATATATGCTTACAACTGTGTTGCGTAGTATGGCATCTCTGTGGATAGTCATAAGCGCCGTCATATTCATCGACAACAACCTCCCCTGCAGAGGATGCGGTCCCCTCGAACACTTACCCCTCCTCTCGAGCAAGATGCTCTGGGAAGCACAAACCCGCGAAGAATGGCAATTAGAAAAGGCACTGTATGATGTCGGCAACCCGGTTATGACACTCGGTGCTCTTGTCAAGGCGAAAAGGAACCCAGAGGATCCATTGCATGCGCAAGAGTTGCAGTGTTGGGAAGCTGGTACTGATAAGCTGGCTATCATGCTGGATATTGCTACACAGTTTGTTTGGGCACGGTAGTTCAATGCCATTGATGCATGTTACCATCTACTTTAGGCCTACCTACCGTGATAAGAATTGCTTCTCTTGGTCAATTCACTCGAAGGTCATTATGATTCCTATCTACTGCCAATGAGCAGGGTTTCCTCCTGCAATGCCTACTATCGAAAGAATCATACTCTACGGATGGCAAGTTCACATGCAGATGTTTGATAGGCAATGGTCTTGAGTGGTAAAGAGTCTTGAATGGTGAAGGTGACACCAGGTGGCACAACCATCATGCCCAATTGAATCGTTGAATCTCAACACATGCCCTTGGGGGGATAGCAAAGATGGCTTGGATGAGGTTCATGTCCTTCCAGAATGGGAATGTCGTCGATATCGATTCTAGTTGCACCATTCGGATTGTTCGGGGCATCTTCAACCAAGCAGAACAAAATCACAGTTGCCCGAAGGCTGCCGACAATATTCCCAGGGTTCAGACCCAGCCCTTTGATCATCGGCAAAGGAACGCTTGGCAAAGCAATAAATCCCCGCGCAGACCGCGGAAACCTGCACCTTAAAGTGCGACTCTTAAGTTCGAGCGTAGCATCAACGGCCCTAGTATCCAAACGCGGAAGGTCTCACGAAGACCGGGGTTTAAGCCAGGGTAGCAATGGACTATCGGAGAACCAAAAGAACCTCGGCTAGTGTGAAAGCCAAGAGAATGCAGGGGCTTTTTTAAACGGCGTTTGCAAGGCTGGAGCTCTTTATCACCAAGGTCCAATTAGGAAAGAGCTTCGCGGGGTTTGGGACATCCGTAAGTCCGGCTTTCGAGCTGCCCCTTCAAGACAGTCCACGTGAGGTTAAGCGCTGGAAGCTGTGAGGAGATTAAGCTAGTTGGGTTACTGTAACCCTCAGATACTGCAAGAGAGTTTAGATTATGTGCAGCATACCTGAACAATCGATGAGCTCGTGCAGATGGTCACAGCGTATCAAGATGCATCGAGGACGACCTGACATCCATAACAGGTAGCTCGACAACTAAGGTTCTGAATAAAGATTCCACTAGTACCCCTAAGTGTGGTGATTTGTCGTAGAATATTCAGAGTATTCCGATTAGGTTATTACTCCGCGAATTGGTCCACTCTCGTCAATCTTAGCTATGGCCCGTCCCGATGTGACGTGCTTGTGCCATCCTTGCCTTTAATCCGGACCTTCCCATCTTGTCATAGCGCACAATGTGCCTGGATCATGACGTGCTGTTGCATTTCTATTCACGGAGACTAACCTAGCCCTAAAGATAAGATCCTGACTTGACACCATCGTGGAATATATCCCGCCTGATCAGATGATTCCACTGCGGATGCTACCACTATGGTTCTAGCTACGATCAAAAGTTCCTCGCTCCTCGCTATAATGTTAGAAATAAGAAGGTGAGATCGATACTCGGATGGGGGTTCTTGGGTAGTGAGCGGTGTAGTGAAGAGAGGGAAACTATCATCTTCAGTTGAGGCTATTTCTAAGCAAAGAGTTAAGGTGTATATAAACCAGCTAGCGTCCTCATCAAAGGAACCAGGACTACTTGGAGCTTCAGACTCTACTGCAAGTCAAACATCATCAACTTGACTCGGCATTCAGTAGCCTCTCTTTCTATCAAGTGTCCTTGGCAACCAATCTCAAGCAATGCGCTCTGACTCTCTGCTCCTGCTGGGCCTCGCCGGCCTAGCATCTCAAGCCAACGCCCATCCCGCCAAGAGACAGCCCAACTCCTCGCCTCTTAGCAAGAGAGGCGTTGACTTGGATTCTTTCCGCTTGCCCGAGTTGGCCAAGTATGTTCCCCAGGATGAAGTTCCTAACAGCGCCAACGCCAAGCTCGCACCGTCCTCCGACTACACCAAGACTGCCGAGACGTTTGTCAAGTCTATTGTCCCAGATGCCACCTTCCGTTTGGTTGAGGATCACTACGTTGGAACCAACGGAGTTGCCCATGTTCGGTTTAGGCAGACTGTCAATGACATTGATGTTGACAACGCCGACTTTAACGTGAACGTGAGTCATCTCATAAAGCTTCTCTATAATCGGTTGTACTAACTGAAATTCAGATTGCCGCCAACGGAGACGTGTTTTCCTACGGAAACAGCTTCTACACTGGCAAGCTCCCAGGCCCTCTGGTCAAGAGAGATGCTTCCGACCCAGTCACTGCCCTTAAGAGCACTGTCGAGGTTCTTGATCTCCCTGTTGATGCTTCTGATGCCAAGGCTGAGGCCAAGGGTGATGAGCATTACTCTTTCACCGATACATCTGGCACGGTTAAGAAGCCAGAGGCCAAGCTTGTCTATCTCATTGATGGCGAGCAGAACCTGAAGCTCACTTGGCGTGTTGAGACTGATGTCTTGGATAACTGGCTGCTGACATATGTTGACGCCGACAAGACTGAGAAGATTGTCGGTGTTGTCGACTATGTTGCCGACCTTGCGACCTATGAGGTCTAGTAAGTCTCTACTGAACTCTCACTGTTAGACTTAATTACTGACCTTTGTCTCTCCTATAGCCCCTGGGGTGTCAACGACCCCTCAAGGGGCTCTCGAAGTGTTGTCGAGGACCCCTGGAACATCGCCACATCCGAGTTCACCTGGCTCTCCGATGGCTCGGCAAACTACACCACGACTCGGGGCAACAATGCCATTGCCCAAGTGAACCCCTCCGGAGGAAGTGCCTACCTCACCAACTACCGCCCAGACAGCAGCAGCCTCAAGTTTGAGTATGACTTTACCACTTCTCAGACTGACCCAGTCTCCTACCGTGATGCATCCATCACACAGCTGTTCTACACGGCCAACAAATATCACGATCTCCTGCACCTTTTGGGTTTCAATGAGGCTGCTGGAAACTTTGAGGTCAACAACAATGGCCAGGGCGGTCGTGGTAACGATTTTGTCATTTTGAACTCTCAGGATGGTAGTGGTACTAACAATGCCAACTTTGCCACGCCTGCGGATGGCTCTCCTGGTAGAATGAGGATGTATCTCTGGACTTATAGTACCCCCAGGCGAGACTCGAGCTTTGACGCTGGAGTCGTCATCCACGAGTACACCCACGGTCGTAAGTAGCCATCCCCTAGCTTTGACTTTCGCGGATACTTATCTACTGTAGTGTCGAACCGTCTCACTGGTGGACCTGCCAACTCTGGCTGCCTTTCTGGTTCCGAGTCCGGTGGCATGGGAGAAGGCTGGAGCGACTTCATGGCTACTGCAGTTCATCTGGGCGCTCGAGACACCCGATCTACAAACCATGTCATGGGTGACTGGGTGTATAACAACGCCAACGGTATCCGAGCGTATCCTTACAGCACCAGCCTGACCACCAACCCATACACATACCGCAGCGTCAACTCGCTGTCTGGAGTTCATGCCATTGGGACTTACTGGGCTACTGCCCTGTACGAGGTTCTCTGGAACCTGATTGACAAGCATGGCAAGAATGATGACGATACTCCCACTTTTGACTCCAACGGTGTTCCTACCGATGGAAAGTACCTGAGCATGAAGCTGGTTATCGACGGAATGGCCCTGTAAGTTCTACCCCAATTGCGTAGGGAACAACTTCTGACCACTTTTATTAGTCAACCTTGCAACCCCAACATGGTTCAGGCTCGAGATGCCATTCTCGACGCCGATGTGGCCCTCACTGGTGGTGACAACCAGTGCGAGCTTTGGACTGCCTTTGCCAAGAGAGGACTCGGCACTGGTGCTAGGTATAGCAGCTCCAGCAGGACCGAGAGCTTTGATCTGCCCTCTGATGTGTGCTGAGCGGTTACTATGAGATTGAAGGATTTTCACCGTTAGTCGGAGGAGCTGGGATGTTCACTTCCATTGTTGAGAGGGTCTTTCTTTCTTTCACGACGGGGTTTTATCCACTATCTTCAACAGATATTTTCAGGCTGAATGGGGGATTTTCAGTATTCATAGTCGCCCCTAGCAAGATGAACTTCAAACCACTATCCACACGCCATTATAACCGAGACATGCGACACGATCCATTGTTTATCAATAAAGCCTCCGAGACACAATGCCGAGGAACAAAGGAATTCTGAGAGCCTTGGCCACTATGCCTAAAGCAGTCAATACACCACTGCGCTGATCCCTGCAGCCTGGTCTCGGGGCCCAGTATTCAACCAGAAAAGAAAAGCAATGAAGAACAAAATCAAGAGCAGGACGGGGCTGAATGGGGAAATAAGTACGTGTTAGGCCAAATAGGAAAAGTGTGAAATCGGTTGCGCTAACAATATAACATGTTAAAATCGAACAAGATCAAGGTAGCTTCGTTGTCTCCCTGGTAAACCTGTCGAGCCGAAAGTTGACGAGCGCCGGGTCAGTCTCACCCGTCAAGATCTGCTTGCTGAGCAGTTCTCCGACTATAGCAGCATTCGTCACCCCAGAGTGCATGACTGCAATACTGAGGGCATCAAGGCCGGTCGGTCCAATGATAGGCAGCGCATCCCCCTCGGGGACCGGCTTGTATCCAATAGTATAGTGATCGAACTCGAGTTCACTCCCTCCAACCAACGTCTGCTGAACCTTGGCGATGACGTCACGCGCTGTTTGCTCCGGATCATCACCAGGGTCATCGCCTGGATACTCGCAACCCGCCCGGATGACACCATCAATCGTTTGACGCAGGTATAAATACTTGGAGTTGACAACCTCGTTCACCAGCTTCTTCTCCGTAGGTTTCGAATTCACGAGCAAAGCAGGTACAGAGGTGACGGGGAGTGCTATCTCTTCACTTGCCAGAAGAGACACGCTGCCCAAGCCAGCGGCGACAACAACGTGATCACCCTGTACCTCCTCCCCAGAGGCCAAAACAACTCCACTGATGCGGCCGTTGTTCTTGGAAAACCCCTTTGCTGTAGTTTTGATCAGTTTGGCGCCTTTGGTTTCTGCGTCGGATATCATCTGGCGAGCGGCAATGTGCGCTTCAATGGCACCCTCCCCAGGATAGCAGAGACCCCATTCTGGAAGGATACATGTGTCGATGAAGGGTTCTCGCTCTGCGATTTGAGATTTTTGCATGTGAATAACGTCGTAGCCCCAGGCGCTGAGATTCTTCTCCTTCTTGACAAATTCCTCAGGCGACTTGTGCCAGTTTAGCGACCCGGTCCAAGAAATTGGGAGGTCGGGAAGTTGGAGTTTGATCTGCTTCCATCTCTCCAAGGAACGACGGCGAAATTCATAGTAGAACTTTTCGTTGGTTGAGCTGGCATTGAGCCACGCAAAAGAGGCTGCAGTGGCTGGGCCCCCGACATCTTCGGCTACGATGGTCACCGTCGTCTCGTGAGCAAGGTGCCAGGTGATGGAGGCACCGACGATGCCACCGCCGACGACGATGACATGAGGGCGGGCTTGGGCCTTCATATTGGTTTGGCTGTGCTTGATTGAGAAACCAGATGATGAAGATGTACGGGGAGCGGGCGAGTCCTGAGAGACATGCTGTCAGTTATTATTCTGGTCCGTCAGGCTGCAATAACCCCGCCTTTGTATAACGCGAGCGATTGGACTAGAATTATGTATTTGTGATTGGTAGTATGTCGCAGAATATCTGCTGTGTATCGAGACATGTAACCTCGGAGCTATTGTATAGGGTCTAATCCGATACTATTAATAAGAGTTTAGGTACTATAAACCTCACACTGAGGCCAAAGTGGCCTGGTCTGTCGAGAATGCAACAGGGAACCCCATTAGCTTCGAAGAATACCTGAGTAAACATCCCCCCACATTGAATAGAGCTGAATGCATGTCTCGGATGATGGAAAGGCAAAAGACCGAGACAAGCATCTACCTAGAAGCAGTTAGTCAGCATGTGCCAGCGGAAAGTTACATTCTAGGGTGAATTCGTCAGAGACCCCTCTTTGCAATCTTTTTGCCTTATCAGATGCCACCCCACTCGAGTCACGCTCACCGACACGACCACACTATTATATGGACTACCTTACCCAGAAACGCCATGGGCACGTCTAGTGAGGATAGCACAGCCAGTTCCAGCGAGGACTCTATCATTCATTTCCTACCTGTCGTGACTATCCGCTCAAACAACAGTCGTCGCGATGTTGAGCTGTTGCGATCTAGCGCTAGGTCACACTTGGCCAGGACCATGCATCGTCAGAACAAGTTCAAGACGGGCAAGGGCAAGGCTAAGGAGGATCCGGATAAGAAGCTAGATCGACCGACTCTCAAGGAAGGCGAGGATATCGTTAACCAAAGGAAACTGGTGCGATACTATCAAGTGCCTGATAAGATGGTTGATGATCATACCAAGATGCTGCTGCATTATTGCCGAACCTGCTTCTGGCCTGGTTTTGGCATGGGTGCAGCTACCTTTCACATTCCCCCATTTGCCTTCAGTTATAGCAACCTCGTCGCTCAAGGTCCGACATTATACCACGCCCTCCTCTGGCAAGCAGCCGTCAACCTCAACTTCAACCGATGCTCCAGAGTCACAGATATCGGCAGCATCAAACATTACCAGAAAGCCCTAGGCCATATTTCCAGAGAGGTCGAGAAACCCATTGCGGAGATTGGAGAAACAACCCTGTACGCCATCCTCAGCCTGGTTGGCCCCGAATTCGGCATCACCCAACAGAATCGAAAAGCCTCGATGGCTTTTGACCCACCTCTTTCCAAACTGGCTTGGATTCATGCATTCAGTAGGCATCCTCTTACAGAGATGCATGCTGATGCTTTGTATCAGCTTGTTGACCTGAAAGGCGGCCTCGATAAACTTCCAACACCAGGCTTCCGAGCTGACCTAAACACCATGGATCTTATCCGATCATCTCAGAAGCTTAAGAGACCACATTTCCCTGTTTCTAATACATTTGATTCAATAATGGGCGAGCATAGCAGGGAACTGTATTTTGGTCACTCGTGCGACTTTGAGGCTGATGCCTCTAACGAGGGCTCCCAGGCGGAGATTGACCGCCTAACTCGGCTTGGACTGCCAGAAGAGATGCGAGAAGTCATGCTCGACATGCGTGTCTGGGCCAGCATCCTGGAAAAGTACCAACGTCAGCAATTGTCCAACCCTGACCTGTCACTCATCGGCTCCCACCGAGACCTCATCCAACATCGTCTGCTTAGCACACTCCCAGAGCATGAAAAGTTTGGTTCAACAATGGCAATTGAATGGATTGAAGATGCAGAAGCTAGCTCACAAATCAACCTTGGCGAGCTCGTTCAGACAGGGCTACTCATCTTTTCCATCGGGGTTACTTTTCCCATCACTTACGACCACGCATTCCAAGTCACGGGCCAACACCTAAAACACCAGCTTCAACGTGAGGCCCACCTCCTCATGGGTCTAGGCCTGCATGATCTTGTGCTGTGGCTTGGCATGCTTGTCGCAATGTGCGCTGAGCAGGTGGGCGATGGTGAGCTCGGTACTTGGTGTTCGGGGTTCTTGTGCCACGTTGAACGTGTAAGGTGCAGGGGGCGTGGTGCCAACGCTCCAAGACCTTGGCGGGAGGTCAGGGATCAGTCTTTGGGTTTGTTTTTGTGGTCTAGTGTGGCGTGTGATGGTGCAGGGGAGTCGATATGGGGGCAAGTCCAGGGGTTGTTGAGTAGGCCAGTCGGAAGAAACACGGCGGTTATGTAGGTAGCTAATGTTACACAGGTCAAGGCAAGTCTTGAATGTTAAATACCCGTTGGTCCATGTGGCTGTCTCTCGTTACACGATCTGTGGTCCCTTCCCAGCCTCATTTGTTGTCTCAACGCCTACGCCTGGTATGAGAAGACACCTGTACAGACCTCGCTGTGGCATGCCTTTTTCCAACATGACCAACAGCTAAGACACTCCATACCAAAAGGGTCCCATTCACTCGTCCATGACGACTTTAACTGGGGTAGCGAGTGAACAACACCCAAGCCTGGTCAGACTATACCATTTCGGGATATTACACTAGTGGGACAACATGTTGTCGCCCGCATGAGATGGTCTCCACGCCCTGTCTTTGATATGTGACTTGCTAAGTGATGAAACAATTTCTCAGAGGGTTTTTTTTTGTTATTCTTCCTTTTTCGGATTTACCGCAGGTGCCGAGCCTTATCCCCTTTTTTCGTGTCGCGAATCCTGACCTTCCGGACGTTTCCTCTTGTCTCCGCTTGGCGATCAACCTCGCGCTCGAGATCGAGATCCTATCCCCGTGTTTTCGTAAAGCCCGACAAAGCATACTGGAATTTCTAATTATCTGAGAGTCAATTTTTTGCTTCGCATTGATGAGCAATTCGAACTAGCCAGGCCCAAATCAAGTGAACTAGTTGTGTATAAATAGGCGTCATAGACTCATAGCTTACAACTCTGAATAGCCTACTCCAACTCCTACAAATCTCTCTTCTCCTTAAGCTCTGAGATTTTCTCAACTCACTTGATCATGTCTCTTAATGACAAAGTCATCCTCATCACAGGCGGTTCCAAAGGCATCGGCAAAGCCATCGCTGAGCAAGCAGCCGCCCAAGGCGCCAAGGTTATCATCAATTATTCCAGCGACAGTACAGCTGCGAACGACCTCGTCGAGAAAATTGGTTCTGAAAAGGCTCTAGCCGTTCAAGCCGATGTCTCGAGTGTCACTGAGATCGAGAAGCTGGTCAAGACAGCAGTCGATAGGTTCGGAAAGATTGACGTGCTTATTCCCAACGCTGCTGCTGCTCCCATGAATGATCTTGAGAGCACGACTGAAGAGGCGTTTGATCAATCGTTTAACATGAATGTCAAAGGACCTTACTTCCTAGTCCAGGTAAGAATCAAGTGAACGCCACGGTGGGCTTGCTAACACTCTTCAGAAAGCCATTCCGCATATGCCACGAGACGGACGAGTGATCCTACTCTCCAGTGGTGTTCTCCACCAATCTCAAGTCGCTCCCCGTTATCTGCTTTACGCCTCCACCAAGGGCTCCATTGAGCAAATGACACGAATCTTAGCCAAAGACCTTGGTGAAAAGTATGGTATCACGGTCAACGCCATTGCTCCGGGTCCTACAGCAACTGAGCTTTTCTTCAAGGGCAAATCTCAAGAACTCATTGATAGTATTGCAAATTTCAGCCCTTTGGGTCGTCTTGGTAGACCGGAGGAGATTGCAGGTTTGGCGGTGTTCCTCGCTGGACCGAGTAGCTCGTGGGTTTCTGGGCAGGTCATCGGGGCCAACGGAGGGTCTTTTGTGTAGTCAGTTAGATGGAGGAACGAATGGGGCAAAGATTCATCCCCGTTGGCCGCACTTCTCGTACGCCTCGTGTAAATTACCTGGCGAATCCCTCGCTTAAAGAAACAGAGTTGTGTCCTGCCTGTCTTTCCTCCCTGACTGCTCATATTACGTTCAAGTGGAATCAAGCCTAGAACATGCAATGGCATAGGCAAAAAATTTCCCCGTTGATTCTTTATCAAAGAGTGGGAAGCCGCAAGCATCAAGCATGCATTAATCTTGTATGTGCTGTAACCAGACCCGTCAGCACTAAAGCACAATCAGAGTAGCACAATCTCGATCGTCAATAGTGTATTGCCATAATAGAGACAAGTCACGAAGCAAAAATGAAATGTTACAGTCGACATGCTAAATATTGCAACCCCAAGAGCCTCTGAGTACATATATAGGTGAGAGGGCGCATAGTCACTGAGGATATTGTTTCTCCACAAGTCAGTGAGACTCATCATGTCGACTACCATGAAGACCAATAATGAGGACGCAAAGTGGCACCTTGCCGAGGTTGTCAGCCCTCGTATCCCCAATCCAGTTTCTGTCTATGTCGCCAGGAATATCCCATATATCTCGAACCCAAACCGTTTCCAAAATGTCACCATCTATACTCCCCACTCTTTGATGTCCTCGATCAACACTGAAGAAGTCATCACGGCCCTTCCTTCCATTGCTTCCTCTTCCAAGAGGCCCCGATGGCTCGTTCATATTCATGGTGGTGCTTGGAGGGATCCTTACCTGGACTCCTCGTCCATCGAAGCTGCGGTTGCCCACGCGTTTGCATCTGACAACCCAGATGCACCACTTTCGGCCATAATCTCCATCAACTATACCCTCTCCCCATTTCCTACGCATCCCACTCTGCCCTATGATCCGAAGAAGGGGGACGAACTAGATGCATCTCGCAGCGCAAGGCACCCGGGACACATCAAAGATGTTCTCCAAACCTTCACTCTACTTCGCTCGCTCGGACTCAAAGACGACTCTTACCTTTTGTCGGGCCATAGTGCCGGTGCTTGCCTTGCATTCCAGGCGTCTCTGTTTGACGCGCAACACTGGGGTCCTGAGTTCGAAGGGATACCTCCACCTCCACGTCCCGCGGTTGTTCTTGGCTTGAACGGTCTCTATGACATTCCAGATCTTGTCAGTGGCTTAGGCGACTCGTATCAACATCTTCGGGACGTCTACGAGATCCTATTGGTACAAGCCTTTGGGGAGGACCAAGCCGCGTGGCCAGCGGCAAGTCCGGCAAGGTTCGATGTCAAAACGCTGACTGAAAGGGTTGTGAAAGGGAGGGTTGCACGTCTCGTCCTACTTGATCAAAGTCCTGAGGATCAACTCGTACCGATGTCCCAAGTAGACACGATGGAGAGACATTTGAAGGAGATTCAACGCATCAAAGTGGTCAGAGGTCACCGCTGTCAAGGCAGACATGCTGCTCCTTGGGAAGAGGGCTACATGATTTGGCAGAGCGTACAAGATGTCCTGGGTATGCTAGACAATGAAGGCTGAGTAGGGGCATTCTTATGCAGTCTCTCAAGCGAACATATTCTGATACGTCTTCATGAAACTATCGAATGCCGTGAATTTCATGCGTGCCAGGCTAAGTCTGTGGCAAGTGAGGCTATACCGAAGATCCATGAGGCGGCTGTGCGATGCAGTCAGACAACTCCGCCACAGTGGGGGCCAAGTTAGAGGCCTCGCAGGCCTCATTAGGCAGCCACCCATTTCGAATAAAGGGAAGCGAAAGTGCAGAATGTTTTTGTAAATTACATTCACGTGGACTCTTTTCTTGGCATTCTCCAGCCATGCCTTCTTACACTTACAAACCCGTGACTACGACTCAGATCCGTCTTGTAACGGTCACTCAGCCTGCTGAGGACGGTCCACTCGAGGCGAGCCTTGAACATGTCGAACTGAACCCTGAGGACCCTATCAAATACACGGCTCTTTCGTATTGCTGGGGGGATGCTACTAATCTTGTCGAATTACCGTGCGATGGGGGAGTTCTGAGAGTCACTCCGTCATTGTATGAGGCACTTGGAGAGATTATCAAGTTCAGTCCTCACAAGGCCCTATGGATTGATCAAATATGTATCAATCAAGATGATTTGGAAGAAAAGGCTGAGCAAGTTTCCAAAATGAACATGATTTATGACAGTAAGTCCAACGCCATATATCTTGACGCTCAGCACGGCATGCTCACTATCCGCAGAGGCAGAAACAGTCCTTGCATGGTTAGGACCAGCTATTCCGTCCACGCCTTTGGGCTTTGAATTTGTCAAAAAAGTAGGCGAGATTGCCCTCCCCAAGGCCACAGACATGTTTCGATGGGATTCATATGCCGATGACGGAGAGCACGAGAGAACAAAACTTGAGCGTGTTGAAGAATACACTCAAGAACAGTCTCTCGAGTTAGGCATCCCTTTCGATGACGAAACCTCATGGAACGCCTTTTCAGAATTCTTTGACCGGTCTTGGTTCCAACGAATGTGGACCGTACAAGAAATTATCCAAGCTCGCAAAGCTATTGTGGTATGTGGACCACACAGCATTCCCTGGGAACATGTCAGCGCAGCAGCCAGGTGGTTCTGCCACAAAGCCAAAGCCATCCACAATAGGAACACTCGAAAGGTAGATGGCATGTGCCTCGTCACACAGATGGTTGCAATTCCATGGCGTTCCAAATCAGGCAGTGAATACATGCCTCAGCTGTTTGGTCAGAAGACGCGACCTACATGCAAGTGGGCGCTACGAGACCTACTCGAGCGTCTACGACCTCGTCAAGCTCAGGATCCTCGAGACAAGGTATTCGCCCTAGTTGGCATCAGCGAAGAAGATCGACGCTTCTGGGGCGACAAGGGTGTACGCATCGACTACTCGCTCTCTGTCGAAGAGGTCTACGCCCAGGCAACCGAAGAAATCATCAAGTCAGAGTTCATGGACGGTCTAGACACCATATGGTCTGCCCGACAGCGGAGCGAAGTACCAGGATGGCCAAGCTGGGTCCCCGATTGGAGAATGGAGACCGGGTATGGCTGTACCTGGGGCATCGGTGAGCCGTTCAAGGCAACTGAGGGCGACAAGGGCAAACACATCTTTATTCCCACAGAACAACCCCTTACACTCGCAGTTCAAGGAAAGGTGATAGGCCGTGTCACATACAGAAGCCAGTACCGCCATTTCGGAGAGCTTTTCCAAAACAATCGACTTCGAGAGGTATACAACGACTGTATGTCTCGACTCAAGTCATACCCAACCGGAGAACAAGTCGAAACTGCGTTCGGTCTTACACTCATCGGCGGTCTTCCATGGACAGATGCGTTGGAAAAGAAGAACATGACAACAGAGACATATACAGAAAAGTATATGGAGTTTTACGACGTGACGCAAATGACGAGAGATACGCCGGAGGAGGAAGCTGCCCGCGACGAAATCCTGCAAACATTCTACAAGCTTGGTTTCGACTTGAGCTGGATACGACAAGTTCTGGACGCTTACTGTGAGCGAAGATTCTTCGTCACTGATAGTGGCCACATGGGACTGGGCCATCACGATATTTTGGAAGGGGATCTGATTGTGGCTGTTGTTGGTCTTAGGTGGCCTTGCGTGTTAAGACCAAAGAGTGAGAACCATGAGGACGGTTTCGAGTTTATAGGGTAAGTTCCAGCACAATTTTTTCTCCTGTTGGGGTTCGAACAAGGCTAACAAGACATCTAGGGAGGCGTACTGTCATGGCTCGATGAATGGAGAGGCGATTCAGGAGCTTCCTAAGGATGAGGAGGATAATTACGTTGGCCAGATTTTCCTTCTCAAGTAAAATGTCAATGATAGAATCAACGATGAGATCTCTGGTTTTGACAAGCTGGTCTTGACTCCTTGGCTGTGTGTGTGTGTTCATTACCACAACTCTATAACACATATCCAGCGGGGAGTTCATGTGACAGATTGCGTGAGTTGGGCTTTGATATTGGAAGAGAGTGCATTCTCGGACATTTGTATCTCTTACTTGACAACGCTACTCTCCAAAATGCGTAAAAAAACAACTCTAGTCAACCCCCTTGAAACAACGCCTACTCTTGTGATGCAACATAATCCACCGCTATAACTTCTCCCATCTACAACTTGCGGCCCCAAAGCACCCTGATCCTAAAGTAAGGGTGGTTTCTTCGGTCCCGAATCTCGCGGCGGAACTGCGAGATATAGACGTAAAACTTCTCCCTGGACCAACCCAAAGCGTTGGCCACGAAAGTCAACAGACCCTCAGTGTCCTGAGTGGCAAAGAGCTGTCCGAACTGGCCCATCTCCTTGAGTTTAGGGTCCTTTGCCCATGGGCTGATAGGGCACTTGAAGATATGTCAGTAAAATGCGGGCACATTTAGCAAGCCGTTCTTACCTTGTAGTTCCACTCCTCAATGTCAACGAACCCAGCCTCCTCCATAGCCTTTCTCTGCAGGTTATCGGCAAGAACAGTAAAGCTTCGGCCGCTTGACTTGGATCCTTCGATAAAGATCTTATCCCACTGCCCCATGGCCGACTCAGGTGTAACTGTCCCATCGTCACTCTCAATAGTAGGTGAAGCTTCAAAGCTCTCAAGCCAGCCGCCAGGCTTGAGAGTCTTGTGCGCTTGCTTAAACAGCTCATTCCAGTCGGGGATGGTACCGACTAAATATCGGATGTGAACGTAGTCAAAGGTTCCGGGGGTAAAGGTCCATTCTTGGGTGCAGTCGTCGATTTCACTAAGTGGCGCGTGTTAGAGAAGATTCCTTGAGGGCTGTGATGGACTAACAATTTCAAGTTTGGGGGAATCCAAGAGGGTTGAATTGGTGAGATGTCGGTGCCGATAACTTCGCAGCCAGGAAACTCGTCGGCAAAGTCACTGTATTTATTATCAGCTCCATTTTGTGAGGTCATGCAGACTCTTTCACTCACATCGCCCAGATGCCTATTTACAAGTTAACTTCGACCAACTACCATATACGTTATGAGGATTTCTTACCAGTTCCGCATCCAATATCAAGAGCTTTCTGCATCCACAGTTAGTGACGATTAACTCATCTTCATCGGCCGACTTGCCTCTATATCCTTCTCAAGAGGCGCTAGGTAAAGTCGACCATCTTGAGCAAGGGTCCACATGTGGTGGCTTCACCATGTCAGTAATTTCAACTCAATGAGGATGCAACTCATCTCACATGATATCCATGGCCTCGCTTTGCTTTTCATCATTAGATCCCCTGAGCTCTGTCAGTAATACACTCGAACATGACTTTCCTTGGCACAAACCAATAAAACGCATTTCCTCTCTCGCTGTGATACGTCCTCCCCTGAATAGTCCTGTACTGCAAAATACTGGACGTAATCGAAGCGGTGGAGCTTTCAGCATCCGGTCCCAAAGCAGAGTCACCATCGCTTTCCGAAATATCATCATCCGCCTCAATGACCTGCTCAGGAACAGGCTCAGACACGGGCGACGAGCGACCCTTGGGACTACTTCCAGGACCTTTTGGGCTACTCATTTTGACAATAAAGAGGGAAATTTTCGAAAAAGAGCACAATACTCTTTCTCCGGGCTTGGGCGCTTAAGAGATTTTATTAAGTCGTGTTAGAAGCGGGGGAGACTCTGGTGTGAGACAAGACCAGGACTGGGGAAAACGTATGTTGTCATGATTTTATTGGCTTCATCGACCGAAAATATCACTTGTTTTCTGCATAAAGGCGGACCCCGGGCCGTCGCCCGTTTCGTGTCAGAGTTGCAGAACTAGTAACTGATAGTCGGCATATGAGACAGGGTTTAAAGGGAGCGGGGAGGGGGTTGGGGTTCGTAGTTGGTCTATAGCAGAGCCATTTAAATAGCTTTCACTCGGTGCTACTCTGGCTGAATCTCCTCTGTAGCAATGAAATCACTCGTGGGCCGTTTGACTGTGGGGAGGTTGCACCACTCAGAAGCAGGGGACAAGAGGTAACAACCAACAAAGACCCTGTCTCTAACGAATTCCTCGTATCTCTTCCGGTCCAATCGTTTGTATAGTTTCTCCCGATTCACGTTGCATACCCCCACAGCGACGACACACACACACACAAGTCTGTGTGCCCTGCCGGCGCCTCGAGCTCCTCTTTGAGGCCTGGGTTGAGAGAATCGTGAGTGGGGATGCATTAGCCAAAGTTAAATCTCTCATAAATTATGTCGATCATTTCTGCATTCTTGCTTTTGCACATGAATTCTTCTTTTAGGCGCCTCGGCTGTTGAAGATGGTCTTGCGTCTAGAAGAGTCAGGGACTTTGAGGGTTTAGACTTGGCGATGGATGGGTGGTACGTCATTCAATAGACGCGTGTTGAGCACGAGTCAAGGTTTATAAGACCAGGTCCAGGTGCTCACTATCAATATTTACGTGGGAGACGACTCAGCTTGACCAACAGGATCATTCCGACTGGTCTAACCAGCGCCAGCCCCTGCTCCGGGATCTCGTCGAAGATCATAATAGCACAGCCACTCTAATCGATCCTTGCGCTCATCGCTCGGAAGCCAGCGCAGCATTTTCGCATTTACGCGTATCGTCTACGATCTTCTGGCTCAGTTATCCCATCAAGGGCCGAGCTTCAACTATAAACAAAGAACACATTTGCGTATCGCCTACATCTAGACTACTCCGTAGGTCGGAGAGACATCATGTCGTCGCGCTGATGTCCCATCGTCGCGAGCTTTTGGCCAAGGTGGGTGAGTGAGGTTAGGTTGTTCAGTTGAGCGTTGAGAGGCACCGAGGTCAAGTCAGTTGCAAGGAAACATGGGTGGCGACACACTACAACACACACGAGGAGCCAAGGACGCGCATATTTAACCTCCATCCCGGAGTACATATCTTGTTTAGTTGCCAGTTGCTGATTAGTCTAAGGTACTATTATTACAATCGTCTTTTCCTCCGCGCCGAAATGTTTTCGCCATTATCCTCTAGTCCGCACGCTGTCGCTTGCGAGACTCTCCGTTGCCGTTGGTGACCTCACCCTGGGCGGCAAAGTACTCCAGGCTGCCCTTGGGGTCGGCCTTCATAGTCTTGCCACCCTCCTGCCAGCCAGCAGGGCAGACCTCACCGTGCTCTTCAGTGAACTGGAAGGCCTTGACCAGGCGGATGGTCTCCTCGACGTCGCGACCGACGGGAAGGTCGTTGACGGTGATCTGTCGGAGGATACCCTTGGGGTCGATGATGAAGAGACCACGCAGGGCGACACCCTCGTCCTCGATCAGGACGCCGTAGGAGCGAGAGATCTTGTGGGACTTGTCGGCGACGAGGGGGAGCTCCAAGTCGGGACCGAGACCACCCTGCTTGCGAGGCTTCTCGACCCAGGCGAGATGGGTGAAGTGGGAGTCGGTCGAAACGCCGAGGACGGTGGTGTTGATGGCGCGGAAACGCTCAAGCGCGTTGTTGTACTGGATGATCTCGGTCGGGCAGACAAAGGTAAAGTCCATGGGGTAGAAGAGGAGGACGACCCTATGAGGATGAAGCGGTTAGTCGCGATTGAACTCGTGATAGACACCAATCGAGTCGGGGCGATTGACGGCCGCGATAGAGACGGCGCACTCACCATTGTCCCTTGAACTCGGACAGCGAGATGTCCTTGAACTCGCCACCAGGGTAGAGAGTGGTGGCAGTGAAATCGGGCGCAGGGCGCTGAACAAAGGCGGTAGACATTTTTGATGGTTGGTGACGCGTAGAGGATCGTAGAGATGGATTGATTGATGGAATGGTTGATTGTTGATGATGGTGAAGAAAGGGAAGAAAAATTGTTTGCTCGTGCGTGTTACAGAGACGACTCGTAAATCCCCTGGCAACACTTTACGAGTGGGCCCTTTTCTTATCAGGGGCCCCGCGGAAAGGGGTGGAATCACACAGTCTAGCGCCATATTGCTTTTGCGATTGCCTCAGGAACGGGTGATTGTGTTTGCGAGGAGAACATGTTGGTGTTTCTTTAGCTCACAAGAATCGCAATTCAAGTGATTGATGATCTTTATCTCGAAAAACCCCCATTGTTCTCTCGATTGACGTTGAAATTTGAGTTGCTGTGATCTTTTGTTCCTACTACAATGACGCAATTCGCGGACCCTGAAACACGAGATCACGCGAAATCACGTGTTAAAACCCACATCGCGCCAACGCTTCTGCCTGAGGCACAGACACTTTAGGACATCAAGGTGCGCAGAGAGAATGCTCCGAATACCCTACACCTACGAGTTAATTTGGGTTTCTTGCGAGGATGACATGCATCTTCGGAGTAAATAATAGCCTATCGTATTGGCTGATTTAATTATAATAGGAAACTCTCTTTAAACATTACCCAGCTACCTCTATCGCCAATTTCTTTGCTAATATATTTGCATCCCTAATGATTCCGCTTGTACCGTCAAGTCCAACTCTTGGTTCCAGGCATAAATTCGCAAGGCATCACGTCCTTTTACTTCGGTTGTCATGATCCCTATAATGTTGTCGGAGATAAGTCCCTTTGAAATCGCGCTGTTGAGATCCTTTGGCTCGTCCTCAGTCTTCTGCTTTGGTACATACCGGAAAGTAATCACACCCAAGCTCGCGGGGCTCATGATCTCCCAGTCCGGCAACTGTTTCAGCTCTTTCTCAGCTCTCTTTGCCCTGCTTGAAACCGTCATCTATCATTTGGCTGAGTACTTCTTTGCCGATAACGCGCAATGTGAACCACAACTTCATCGCTCTGGTGTCAGCTCCATGCTGCAGTTCTCATAGTTGGGGATCTCTTCATCCTGCAAAGCAACACCATCTTGAAGAGACTCTCCCCCATTCGCGAAACTCCTTACAAGACTGGCCCTAACCTTAACTTGAAGAGGCTACAGTTATGGCTTGACGCTATGGAAGAGTGCAGCTATGCGAAGACATCTCAAGGGGAATTTCACGCCCATTCACTAAATGAGGCTCATGTTAAAGGATTGTAGTAATATTAGACCTATCAAAGGCCCTAGTCCTCCATGTACACCCGTGCACAAACAATTTAACCCGTTCACTCCATCTCGGTCAAGTAGGTCAGAAGGGGCCAGGAAAAACCGGCGAGCGAATCAAAAACCTGACTCTCTGCCTCTAGACTCAGAAACACCAGCACTGTCTTCTCCTATCCCCACTTCCCTATTGGTTCACGCCATTGCGGGTAGCCCAGTTCTCATCGCTCTGGCTGAGGACGCTGTAGGAAACGTTGAGGACATCGGGCTTGCGCTGGTAGTAGACCTTGAGTTGATACTCTGTCTTGTAGACGGGATCATGATCGCAGTTGCCGTCAGACACCTTGGTGCGGATGGTGACGACGTTGGCAGTCAGACCGCTGGTCGCAGCAATGTCGGTGGACTGCTGGTTGAAGACTTGACCTTCATACCAATCTCCATCACCGGTGCGGCGAATCTCGCGGACAGTGAGACTATTCTGGTGAACATAGTAGACGCGAACCTGTGCGCGACTTAGTGATTTATGACCAGATGATTGCCGGATGGAGTTTTGCTCACCTCGTCCTGGTCAGTGTGGGGGTTCTTGTAGGCAACGGCGGCGAGATTGGGCAGGCCGGAGTTGACAAAGATGGGGTTTCCGCTGATCTTTAGGTTTTCAGTGTTGTACTGCCTGCCCCTTTTCTCATCAGGGTTCTTGCTGGACCAGAAGCTGATCTTGCGGCGATCGCCGTCTTTAGTGATGTGGAAGACAATGTCCTGGTTAGCGACCGGGGTGACAACAGCCGTAACGTCCTAGCAGAAAGGTTTAGTAATGAAGAGCAGGATAGATAGAAGGCAAAAGGGAATACCTGAAGAGGGTCAGTCATTTTGGATGAGGATGGGCTTGTTGAAGTGGGAGTAGTTGGTTGGGAATTTGATTGAGAAGTTGGTTGGGATGCTGGTTGAGTGAAGTGATTGTGAACTGTTTGGATGAGTTTGTGAAGGGGATCCGTGAGGGCTTTTATAATGCTCCCGGAGTCTGTGGAGCTAGCAGAGTCTGCTTTGGGCTCTTGATGGAGATGGTTCAGAAGCGAAGCACCTCGGAAGGGGATGACGAGACGGATCGTCACGACGACCAGGATCGAGCGGCTCATGCACAGGATGCAGCACAGGAGTAGTGAGGTAGACAGGAGCAGGTGTGCAACCGTTGGCTCCATCATCCACGCAGGCGTCGTTGCAAGCATCTTGCTGGTTTCTTTGGCAAGGTCAAATGCGGCTGTGTTCATCTGGTTGGGGATGATTCGAGGAGAGAGTATCTCGGTGTTGCTTTGCAGAGTTGTTTGCATTGGTCAAACACTGGAGTGGACCTGTTGTTATCGAGTGATGCAGACTGCGTCCGGCGTCTTCATCGAGACTTTGCATGTCTTGAACTTCAGCTCTCCGCTGTCACGCTCCAGATCGACACGGACCTCAGCTCGCCACGATACTATGCCATGCCATGCACCAAGTTGATACATTCACGGATGTCAGTGATTGTGACGATCACCTCACAGGTAGCCACGATACTCTGCCGTCTACTGAGTTCGTCCAATCAGGAGCTGTAGATGCTCACGACTCATCACGTAGTCCCCAGTCTCTACGGTGTGCTGAAACTCGCCTCGAATAGTGCTTTGATGCGAGTAGAGGAAACAGGGCAACTTCAGCCAGCCATTGCTATCACTTACCTGATTTACGTAAATTGAAAATTGCCGAGGCAAAAGCCAACCGGTCGATCACGGAGTCACATCATACAATACATCCACCTGTTCTGGAAAGGAGAGACAAATCGTAGCTGGCTACGATCAACACTTTTAAGCATCGAGGAATTTCTATTGACCATGAGGAGCCTTCACGAGCAGAATATGACGGCGCTTAAGCATCCAACTTATGATGATTCAGAAGCTGGACAGCTAGGAACATGCCCGGCCTCGGCCTCTATAGCCCCTATATGGAAGAACTCCGATGTTCTCAGGTCGCCACATGTATAAATGTCTCGGTTTGGCAAGAATCTTGGCGTTTCACGCTTTAGCGAGCCTCTTCTCGCCTGAGGTTGAGCAAGTTTAAGGGAAAGGTTGGTGAGTGGATGTGAATATCACGGTTCAGCAGAGTTTTGTTTGATAAACTTGAAGAAACGACTCTTCCTGGAGCAAATATGGTCCTCCAGGTGTTCCTACAAGTCTTTACAGTAAAATCTGTCCGTCTTAGATCCAGTAAGAACCGAGGACGGATCGACGGTAAGACTGCATAGACTGGCCACCGTTGGACGCCACTTCGATGACAGCTTGGCCGGCGTGGAAGAGCTATTGGGCGTACATTCGCGTTGATCATGTAGCTCGGGGAATGACCAGGGCCAATAATTAGGAACCCACGTCCTGTATAGGATGGATGTAAGGGGATGCGCTAGCCTTCTGTAGAGATTTTTGTGCCCGTCGATACCCGTCTAAGAACACCCTGCTGATGGATTGGGAAAAGAACTTCCTCGTTAACCCCTGAGCTCCTCACGGGGTCGCCCATTCTTGGATGCAGATGGCGTGACCATGTTGCAATCCTGTAAGATCCTGTAGAGAAGGTTTACTTGGCCTCTCGCTATTATATCTAGAATCATTCTACGCACCTCCTACCCTGGATACCAGTGTCTGGCTCTGGGCATCGATCGAGGGGACACGTGTTCTTCCACGTGATCAAATCACGACCATGTCGCTTGGGCAGGCTACCTTAACTAACCCGTCTGAAGATAAATGTTCTAGAACCCTCGATGTTAGTAATAATTCTTTCAATTAGCCGGTAGTAAGAAAACCGACTTAACCTTGCATAATTCCTGGTCACATTGGTGGCTGAATGCTGAGCTTTGTCTTGCCATGTGGCGTCCAACCAGGAAAAGCAAGCTGTGCTTAACCCAACCTCGACAAAGGAGCCTTGATGATTGCTCGGCTCTATTTGCCAGTCAAGGGACCTCATTCCCGTCCCTCTACCTCTACCTCTTTCTCAATTACTTACCGCCAGAAGCTTTTTGAAACTTGTATCAATCTGGTCTCGCGATTTGCTTTGTAAGGCACCGCCATATCGACCTCTTGGGACGGTATTTGCGAGCTGACAAGGGTTGATACCGGATCTTTAATCAATAAGCCTCCTGAAAGCTTATGGCAATCTTAGCCACATCCATTGACTAGTCGACAGTCCACCTAATCATCAGATCTTGAACGAAAATCCCCATCTGACTAGCGGTCTTTCTGGTTCAGTTATCCCATCGAGGGCCGGGCTTCAAGTAAAATTTCAACACATCGTAGCATCGTATCCTAATGTAGTAGGGGGATTGTGACACTTTAAGTAGTATGATATTTTATCTTCGTGAAGTGGAATATTAACTGACTAAGTTCTAGTTCACGACGAAAACACACCACCTCCACATCGTAAGCTTACACATCAACTTAAGCGGGAACACACTGGGAGTAGTAGTCGTTGTGCTTGATGCACTTAAGACCAGAAGCGCACGCGGTAGAACCAGTCCAGTTGTTTCCGCCGCACTGGCCGTACGCAGAAATGGTAACACCAGAAGAGCCAGAGGAGGCGGAAGTGGCAGTAGGCTTGACGGCGGCGGTGGTCTTGACAGCAGCCTTAGTGGTGGTAGTAGTAGCCTTGGTGGCAGCAGCCTTGGTGGTAGTGGCCTTGGCGGTGGCAGAGGCCTTGGTGCTGGACACGGGGGAAGCAGAGTTGCTGCTGCTGCTGCTGCTGCCGGTGGCCCAGCCGTTCTTCTGAGAGAGGTAGTACCACCAGTTGCGGTACATCCAGCCGTCAAAGTCGGTGATAGTCATAGAGGAACCGGCAAGCATGATGAAGTTGGTAACGCCAGTGGGGGTCCAGTCATAGAAGTCATCCAGTCCAAAGGTGTGGCCCTAGAAGATGCGTTAGTAACAGGTCTTGAAACGAGGTTATGATAGATCATACCATCTCGTGCAGCAGAATGTGAACAGAGTCAGAGTCGAGGTTGTTCAGCATGTACTCGGTTCCAACCTGCTGTCCCCAAGACCATCCGAAACCGCCCTCAAGACCGTCAGTCAGCCAGAGAGAGTGGTCAAAGTGACGGTCAGCGCCAGCCTTGCAGCCGCTGTAGTCACCATCAAGGTGAGCATCACGAGCGCATCCAATATCACACATGGGGACGCCATCGGCATCGAGGCCAGTGTAGATGTCGAGACCATCGGTCGAGCCCTGGAGAAGGCTCTTGTCCTTGACAGCCCAGCCCACAACGTTAACCTTGACGTTGTCGTAGGGGAAGCCGTTGTAGCCATAGAGCCACTTGAACCACTTTTGGTATTGCTCGTTGTACTTGCTGGCGATCTTGGTTCGCTGGGCAGCAGTCACGGACTTGCTGGAGTCCCATCGAACACAGATGTTGAGGAAACTAGTAACACGTCAGTGACTATCCTCCAAGCACCTGGAGTGTCAGACAATACCCCTTGTTGGCCATGATCTGGTGGAAACCCCAGTTCACGTTGTCATCAACGCCCTTGGTTCCGTAGGTAGACTCATAGTGCTTCCAGACCTCCTCAAGAGGAGTCTTCAGATCCGAAGGCGGGTTCCAGCCCGACTGGCGCTTGACAGGACGGTTGTTGGCGTGTTCAGGAAAGGTGCGCTTAGACTGAGGAAGACTCTCAAGGTTCTTCCAGACGGAAGGATCAAGATCGGACTGGGCGGCAGTCGAGGCGACAAGGCCGGCGAGGATGGTGGAGAAGGTAGAAACACGCATGTTGGCAAGGTGGATATGAGTTTATGAAAGAGTGAATAAGAAGTATAGTGAATGTACAAAATTAGAATAAAAAAACTCCGACCTTGGCAGAGTGAACGAATGAAGATGCTTGAGCTGAGACAAAAAAGAACAAGCTTAAGGCCTATAAGCTCTCGTTATATATATCAAAGCAGTACGATGCAATCCGAGGGGATGCGCGGAAAACTGCCACTGTTTCAGAGTAAACAGGAGACGGTGGATCATCAATAAATTAAGGACGAACCGTTGTATCGGAGCTCGATCGTCAAGGGGTGGAAAAATATTCCCCGGTCTAGACCCTGGGCCATGACAAGGTTCCATCAGGCGCCTCAACTCGTGTTTCTGTGAGCATCGTTCTCAGACCCTGGACAGCTTATCCCTTGATCGGGAATTGGCAAAAAGATGGGATGAAAAGACGGGTCGTGATTGGGGGAACCGTAGTCTGTGTTTTGGCGTCAAACGACGGGATTATTCTACGGGTCGACAAACGTTCTTTAAAGTCTTGGCATCGTCCCAAATCTTCGTAAAAGAGCGCCCTGCCGGCGCCCTAGTGTAATGATAGATTGCGTTTCATTCAGACTGGTCTCGAACCAGTGCCGCCCTGCCGGCTTGGAACGCTAGGTTGAGAGCATGCCAAGAGCTAAAAGATGCTGGTCTGTTGCATAACACTGTATCAATGATCTGCTGACACTTCTCGAACGCTCGGAAGACACTAGGTTCACATGGAAGACATGTAGGTTCGAAATTGCCACCGAGGTACCTAATATTCAAGGGTATTTATTGTATACGTTGGGAACAACTAATCCCCTAACCGAAAGGCCTGGATATTTGACTCCTTGCTCCAACACTTCGAAAGAGTGTTTCCCAGCCGGAATCTCTCCTGAAATATGCAAAGTTGTCACTGCCAATGTATCCGGAGTTGCGGTCGGAAGAAAAGCCACGTCGCATGTAAGACCATCAATCGCGACAACGAGGCTTTGCTCCTGCTCGCAAGAACCGGTGTACTCGATAGCCAATGTCAACCCTCTAGCCGTTCCCCGGGTTTCAAACGTGACCTTGGAAGCGATAGAGGCGCCGTCCCCGTCCTTGCCAAGTTCATACTTCCTAGATGGGATTGCGGTTCTGGTCTCACCTGCTGCAACATCGAGAATAAAGCTGTCGATATTCTCGAACGCGACAGCCCGATCTTTGATGCTGAGTGGTAGCCACACGTATGTACTACGTGGGAGCGGAGGATACTCCCAGCGGTCTCCCATGTACACCACGGACGACCCCAAATCTAGAACAAAGGTGACCTGTGAGCCGTATGTGGCAGTTCCAGCCTCGGCAAAGAGCTTCCAAGGTTCCCAAGGTCCAGTCAATGAAGTTGAGGTCGTGTACATGTTGTCGTTGAGCTCCCAGCCTGCCAATAGATATTAGAAACAGACCCATGTACGAAGGCAATAATTACTCACCAGTGAGCTGAGATGCGAGCAAGTAGTAAACGCCGTCCCGCTTGATCATGGCTGGGCTCTCTAGGTGCTCCGGAAACAGGTGAAGCATCTTGGTGACAGAAAGATAGTCGTTGGATAGCTCGTAAAAGCGAAGTCCATTGGGACGCTGGAATTTCATTGTTAGCAACCACCTACTCTATCCCTGCAAGATAACTCACATCTTCACTCATAAGGTAGGCCTTGTCATCGTCGTCGACAAAAACACCAATGTCACGACTCTCAAAACCCAAAGGCCGGAAGCTTCCTCTGTACTGAAAACGACCAGTGACGGTATCACAAGTTGCAACACCAACTTTGGCATCTTTATACTCCTGGTCCTCAATATGCATCCACATAACATACTGTTTGGTCAATTTGTTGTAGATGACCTTTGGTCGTTCCACAAGACGACCCAGCCCCAAATCACCAGAACCCTGACGGCTCAAAACAGAACCTTCATACTTCCACTGAACAAGATCAGTACTGCTATAGCAGTTGATGTTCTGGAAGCATGTTCCCTCCGTCTTGTCCTCGCCATGCCAGTACCATGTGTCTCCGACTTTCAGGAAACCTCCGCCATGGGCTTGGATGTGGCGCCCGTTGCTGGCAGTCCAAGTGGCTCCTAACAAAGTTTGGATGTCAGAGATGGCTTTCGCAGAGGGGATTAACGTGATACTACTTACCTGGGAAAACTTGCATGTTAGTTCTTTGAGTCATACTGAATCTTGACCTCCAAAGTGACCTTGGTATTATAGAGAAGCAACAATGTTGAAGTAACTACTTGCCTTGACAACCTATTTCTAGCTAGACTTTTGCGCGAGTGCATTCTCCGGCTGAATCTTGATACCTTTCGGGTAAGCTTGGGCCGAGAAGAGGGGGTATAGGCAGACTTGGATGCTTGTGAAATTTACGGGCTCGATGCGTAAATGCGGTCCTAGATGCTTGAAGATGGTCAGATGAGCTGCATGATGCACTTCGCTCTGACTTTTACCGACAGCGGCAAGTGGCCTATTTGGTGGTGCTTGTGATGGCTGAATGGGTTCGCTTGTGGGAACTGGGGGTCTGTCTCTGTTGGAAGGTTAAATCGACTACATATTTCTGGCTAAATAGGCTAAATATGAGCCCGTGAGTGAGCATAGTCCATGAACGATACTGGAGGGTTTAGTTGGGGGTAATCAATGCCGAGTAGCTGCTCGGCGCACAAGGACTTGCGTCTTGGTCCCGATACATCTTGAGTGTGCGGGCTACCTGAATAGGTACCTTTTGCTTGATAGTTAGACTGGCTTAGATTGAGGTAAGTGCCAAGACAGATGAGCTCTCTTCGAAAACACAAAGCAATGACATATTATCATTCTGTTTTGTTGCTCTATGGTAGAGTAGCATTTGGCCCGAGGGACCGTTCAATGATGTCGATCTATGACCCTTTGTATTTAGTCTAGGCTAGATCATCTCTTCTCACTCCGGCTAAAGGAATAGTGAGGATCATGGAACTCATAGGAACCGGACCCAATCTCAAAGGTTTCACCTCCACCTGGCATAACCACCCGAGCCTTTGAATTGGGAGGAATAGCTACCTTCAAGTGAAATCCCTTCCTCCCAGGCGCCTGCTCCTCTCCTTCTATCCACCACTGCACATCAATAGTTCCATATCCACTTACGTATCTTGTCTCTGCACTCGTAACATTTCCTCCTGGCACCGGTGCAACTATCACTACTTTCCACCCTGGAAATCCCTGCCTCAACCCACCAATGGTGCCATGAATCCAGTCTGCCACGGATCCGAATGCGTAATGGTTGAAACTTGTCATTCCACAGCCGTTGATACTCCCATCTGGCAAGAGGCTATCCCATCTTTCCCATGTTGTAGTTGCTCCTTGAACGACCTGGTACAACCAAGAGGGCACTCGAGTTTGTAGTAGCATCTTGTAGAAATCTTCTGTGGCGCCCACTTTACGTAGAGTGTGGCCGAGTGTCCATGTCCCCGCAAACCCGGTTCCGACGAGGTATTCGTTCTTGACAATGATCTCGCGGAGGGCGTCTGCTGCCTTCTTGCTGTGACATTCATCGACCAAGATGTCAAAGTATAGCATCAAAGAGTAAGCTGTTTGTGTTCGATCGCGAGGTTCCCCGTCCGTTAGCCAGGTATCCGCAAAGGCTTGACGCAACTTGACGGCCTGCTCCTCATACTTGCTGACCTGATCTGTCTTGTTCAAGCTTCTTGACATTCTTGCGACAAGATCTGTCATGCCGATCAAGTAAGCATCTGCAACGAAGTGTTTGTCCGTGGTAGCTGCCCCGGCATCTGACTCAGGAGCTAAAGGATCTAGCCAGTCACCCCATTGGTAGCCTTGTTTGTTCCAAAGACCTGATACCTCTCGATCGACACCAATATCGAGCCAAGCTTGTGCCTGTTTATACTGCTCTTCTAACATGTCCAAGTCCCCGTAAGCTTGCCAGGCTTGCCAAGGGCCTGCGACAGCGACATCTCCCCAGATAGCTGTAGGAACTGGTGGCCAGTTACCTTCGACTGGTCGATCAGGCGCCGTGATGGGAACATAATGAGGGACATTCATGGATCCATCTCGTTGCATCTCGGCCCAAACATCTTGGTGCCAACCTCGCCAGAAGCCTGAGCAGTCATGCAAGAAGTTTGCTGTGGCGGCAAAGGCCGTAACATCGCCTGTCCATCCAATTCGTTCGTCACGCTGAGGGCAGTCGGTCGGTATGGAAACAAAGTTCCCCTTCATCGACCAGCGAACATTGCTGTGGAATTGGTTGAGAAGTGGGTTACTGCAATGGAACCAGCCAGTTTGCTCCAAGTCGGAATGGACCACGACGGCAGTGGCAGAAGTATCGTTGAACGGGTCTTTTTCTGGCCAGCCATCAATCTGTATATAGCGGAACCCATGGTATGTAAATCGAGGCTCGAACACTTGGTCCTCTTGACCGTTCAGGATGAATGTGTCTCGTGCCTTGGCAGAACGCAAGGGAAGGATCGCAATCTCTCCGTCTTCGATAACTTCGGCGTGAGAGATGGTGACTTGATCACTAGGCTGACCGCTGACCTTGATGCGGACCCATCCTGCCAAGTTCTGGCCAAAGTCTGCGAGCAGCTTGCCTTTGGGAGAGGTCCAAATTCGAACTGGCTTTCGTTCTTCGATCCGACGTACGGGAGGAGCATCAGGAGACATGAGGACACCCTTGATGCCAGGTAGCTCAACCACGGCGTCCCACTTGTTGTCATCATTGGCTGACTCCGTCAAAGGAAATTCTAGTCTGGAGTCGTATAATTCGCCATCATAGATCTGAGAATCGACCAATGGTCCTGTCGTGGCAGCCCATGATGAGTCTGTTGGAATCCTGAGCACGGATCCGTCTGCAAGAGTGACATGCAGCAGTAAAAGAAGGCCGATATTGTCTCCCCAGTGGTTTCGTGCCACGTTGGGATCAAAGCTGAATAGTCGTCCAGAATACCATCCCTCGGCAACAAGGACTTGGATGACATTACGGCCGTGTTGCAACAGACCACTAACGTCAAACGTGTTGTAAACATGTCGATGATGGTAAGATTGGAGACCAGGCGCAAGAACGTGATCTCCCACGCGTCGACCATTGATGTGAGCTTCATAAAGACCGAGCGCAGTGATATAGAGTCTTGCTGTGTGTAGGCTCCCTGCATCGAGATCAAAAGACTTGCGGAAGTAGACAGGTCTCTTGGGCTTGCCGTGCTCTATCTTCCAGGATCCATCGATGGGCATTGCGCCGCTCCAGCTCTCTTCGTCAAGAAGGCCAGCTTCGACGGTAGTCCAAGGAGACCATGGTGTTGAAGCTTGTCCAGGTTGACCGTGGGCGCGAACACGAACCTCGGCGGACTCGCGTGAGGCTAAAGGGCTTTCGGGCCATGGAACTAGCAAAGAGCCATTACTGAGGACGTGATATGTCGTGAGGGCCCCTCGTCTGATTTCGAGATCGTAGGCGCCTTGCTCCCAGTCAACAACGTTGCCGCCGAATCGCCATGAGATGCGAGGCTGTGGCTCCCCTATGCCCAGGGCATCTCGGTGGTGTTCACACGTGACTTTGGAAATGAAGACTGCCATTGGTCTCTCAAATGACTCGGAGTTGGCGATGTGACTTTCTTGGATGGTGAGCCTCGGCTTGGTTTTGACCAAGTCTTGGTTATTCTTGTCGTATCAAGGCCAAATCGATTGGCAGGATTCACAGCCTGAATTCAGAGCGGAAAGAAAAGGACAAGGTACAGTTCTCCCAATAGCCCGTGATCCAAGTTGAAGTCGAAGCTACTGCATCTGACGCCAAAATAGGTTCGGGCTTTGTAGCTCAGACCTTGACATGCCAATAGGATCCTTACAGTGTCTCCATTCAAGCCGGCTAAAGTCGGCGGATGAGGTTGAATTTACGGATCGGAGACGAAAATGTTCAAGCCAAGCCGAGAGCATGACGAATCTGACCATGCACCGCCTGGCTTGGCATGTTTATATCGTGACTCTGTTATTTCCCCGCCCCATGGGCCCGGTTGAGGAGACCCGGGTAGCCCCTTGGTCACAAGACATATCAATTTTGCCTAACCCCTGGGCTATTGAGACTTTCTAGTGACGCTTCCCTTTTGCAACTTTAGTTTTTCTTGGCGTTTATGAATTTTGGCCTTGAACACTAAGCGCACCACGCTTGCGAAGCTATAGTTACAACTGAATATGGATCGTTGGGTTTGAGCAGCTTTGCAACTTGCATCCCCTTGCTGCACGAGCTGGGGCCAGTTTACCAATGTTTTTACTCAATTGTAAGAAAAACGTATGTCCCATTGATGTTTCCTAAAAGTCATTTCCACTACTATGAAAATATTTCATATCCCTGTTTCCAATGCCGATATTTCTCGTCATCCATCGTTGTCTTTCACAAACAGACAGACGGGAAAGCATCAAGTTACCCTAAAAGGGAGGTTGAACCGCTCTCGTTACGCCTTGGCAATGGAGAACCCTTGAGCCATATCGGGAAATTGTACTTATTTTGGACTGCAGGCCGGAGCCTCCCTCTCGGCAGACGTTATGACGAGGTGCTTCGTCAGCTCAACCAAATCCTGGTCGCGTGACCTCCAACATTAGCCGGAAGCTTCTACTCAGGACACATCAGAATAGACTGATTTCATGGTTCGAGATGGTGCAGGAAATGGGCCAACGCAGTAAGTTAGCCGTTCCCTCGGTGTCTCGCTGCATGATTAGACCGAGGGCCTGGAACCATCCCTCCGGTACCCCTCATGCTGCTTATCCCTTGGGGCCCCGCGTGATGATGCGGGGGATTTGCCGAGTTTCCGTTTTATTGGCATTAAGGTTGTTTTTGTGTTCATTAGAAGGCGGAGAAAAGTCTGGGGCTGTCTAATGATTCCATTTTCGGTATCAACGCCAAGATAGTTCATCCTGCTTTGGGGAAGCTGACCTCAGGGGGTCATAAGCTGCGTGATGCCGTTTAATGGGCGATTGGATCGGCTTGGCCGGAGTTTCTCCTCGACTCGTCATCTGGGGGGTTGTCTAGGGCCAGAATGAAGCTGGATAGCTGGAGATGACGAGAATTGTGAGGATGGAGACGATTAATAATACGAAAACTGTCCGTTATACGATAATTCATTAGCAATACGACAATTACCTCTGGGATGCCTCAAGTCCAAGACCAAGTATAATAGACAGGAGGAAACCCGCTTAATTGAAGTTTGAATCACTCCGAACAGCCCATTCGTCTCTCTTGTCCCTTTCCCATTGCCTGCCTGATCTCCTGGGTCCAACCCTCGACCGTCTGCAACCATGGTGCCTCTCACGAAGCGGCAGTTATGGTAGGAAACGTCGGTCCTTTTGCCATTCAAAACTGCTCACACTTTGATAGGTCTTGTCTCTATTCCACTATCCTCTTACTGGGAACGGTTGAGGCCCTCACTTCCCCCATCATAGCCAAAGGCCCAGACTGCGAGACCAAGAATGGCGCTGTTCTCGTAACCCCCGACTGCGTCGACGCTACCTACAAGACCGTCATCATCGATGTCGAGGCGGATGTCACCGTTCCAATCCCTCATCGCAAGATCTCGGGACACTTTGATGGGACTACGATCGACTTCAACATCTACTTCCCCAAGACCGGATGGGACGGCAGATTCTTCCAACTCGTTTATCCGACTCAGAACTCGACGGCCGAAGACCGATACATAGGCTTCGGCGCAGACAGTGGTGGTTATACCAACCGCGTGGCTGGGGGTGGCGGTTATCGCGCCGATGCTGCCGTAGCCAAGCTCTCGAAGAGCCTTGCGGCCGACTACTACAAGAAACCCAACACTAAGATTTACGGCTATGTGTACGGTGCTAGCGGTGGATCCATGGTCACTGTAGGCGCCATCGAGAACACCTTTGATGTTTGGCACGGTGCTCTAGCCATGGTCCAAGCTGTTCCAGTCTCTAACCCCAACAACTTTTGCACGCGTGCACTTGCAGGGCTTGTGTTGGAAGCACGAAAGGACAAGCTTATTTCTGCTGCTCGGCCGGGTGGTGACTTGAACCCCTTCAAGGACCTTGATGCTATGAGACGTGACGTTCTTACCGAGGTCACGGAGCTTGGAATTCCCCTTGCAGCATGGGAAGACTGGGAGGGTGTCACGCAGAACAGGACCAACTTCCTTCGTACCTTTCGACTCCTTGGTCCCCCTATGATCGCTTCCTTTGATCCCACCTACGTCAACGACTTTTGGACAAAGACAGGATATGTCGGAACCGAAAAGTCCAGTCTCGGTGACTTTTACCGCAACTCGGTATATGAGTATGACGCCGTTGTCCAAAAAGTTGACCTTGATGCTGGAAACGTCCCAGTCTCCATCACGCTCAACAAAGTTCCTTCACAGCCACCGAAATTTGGTCTTCAGTTTACCATTCAGTCAAGTAATGGCAAGGGGGGTCTTTTCACTGCTCAACTCGACAAGAGCTCCAGGACAGCCATCATTGACCCCGATCAAAACTCGACTATTCTTACCTCAGTCTCCAAGGGCACCAAGCTCCGCGTCGACAACAGGGCTTGGCTTGCTGGCTCCCTGTACCATAGATACCAGGTGCCAACTAGGCCCGGTTTCTACGGATACGACTACCTCCGCACGGCTGATGGAAAACCCAAATACCCCCAGCGCAGTCCACTCATTGCTGACACCATCTCTCGCGGGGCTAGCGGTGGCAGTCTGTACACCGGCAACATTACAGACAAGCTGATTGTCCTGGATACCCTCAAAGATTATGATGCCATGCCATGGCATGCAGACTGGTACAAGGCACAGGTGCAAAGCGCGCTCGGTGATCGTTTCAGCGACAACTACCGTCTGCACTACGCTGAAAACGCCGATCACTTCATTGAACCGGTTCAAGTCCCTCAGACGACACGTCTCGTTGATTATGTTAACATGGCTGAACAACACCTGAGGGACCTGAGTGCCTGGGTTGAAAAGGGAACAACACCACCTACCGGGACTTCATACTCAGTTACGGATGGACAAGTCAAGGTCGCCGCTACTGCATCGCAGCGCAAGGGTATCCAGCCAGTTGTAACCCTCACTTCGAGTGGCAAGATGTCAATCACGGTTAAGGCTGGACGGTCTGTCTCTTTCAAGGCGCATATTGAAGTTCCTGCCGGTACTGGATCCGTCACTGAGGTTGACTGGGACTTTGAGGGGACTGGAATTTTCGTCAAGAAGGACTTTGGCAAAGCTAAGGGAATCATGGATGTCACCGTCTCTCAGACCTATCGGAAGCAGGGAACCTACTACGTCGCGGTTCGTGTGGCTTCCAACCGCAAGGGAGATGCCAAGACTCCTTATGCCCAGGTTCAGAACCTTGGTCGGATGAAGGTGGTTGTCCACTAGGTAGGTATTGTCTGATGGACTAGTTCAGATGGAGTGGTGATATGATCTTGTTGGTCTCTAGCACAGGTGGCTATTGATCCACGGCGAGGGGTTCGGGTCTGCGCCGTGACGATCCTGGGACAAATGGGTCTTTGTCGATAGCTATGGGTTTTCTGATGATTATACGTATAGGCATAATATTTAACTGTCGATATTCAACCCAAGGCTTTATTTTGGTAACTTCTATATATCGACACTGCGCTGTCAGGGATAATAGTGTCAATTTACCAACTCGGCCGCGTTCGCCAAGACGCTCTCTTCCAAACTGGCAAATCCTGTTCCATAGACCTCAACAAGCAGCTTCTCTGCTCGCTGAATGGGTTCAAAAACCGTCAGATCTTCTTTGTCGTTTAGGACGTGCTTGTAGCCTTTCTGAGGAAAGTGCCTACTAAGAATGTCAATGATGGCATTCGACTTGACAGGCCCGGCTACCGCAAAGATGCGCTCAGACTCTACCGAGGGATGAGCCAGTGCGATGCAATGCAGCCGCGCGTCATCTTGTACGTTGACAAAGTGCTGAGCAGGGACTTTGAAGTCGGCATCGTAATCTGCCCCGCAAAGGGCCTTGACCCAGCGAGAAGATGTTGGATAGCCTTGATGGGTGGAACTGATGATCTGACCAATGTTTGCATTGGGAAGGACTTGTTTTGTTAGCAAGCATGCGGAGGACGGAAGAGTCCCAGCACCATACCCATATTGACCACCATGCCAGGTTTGTTCTCCTTGACCCAAGCAGTAATCCGTCGCTCAGCTTCAACCTTGCTCGCCGCGTAAACAGTATCAGGTTCAGGATCTGGTAGCCACGCCCTATTGGCAGCATCGTCGTTGAACGTCTCCTGGGTGATGGCAATTCTTTTATCGGGACTCGGAAACGTGGCCGCAAAAGAGGATGATGTGTAAACGAAGCGTTTCATGCTTGGCTCCTTTGCTGCAGTTTCGAGGGCGTTGATGGCTGCGTCCACGACCTTCGGTATCGCTAGACGGGCATCATTGGAGCCTGTCGTATTAGTCGCCACATGGATGAATCCCGAGGCGCCTGATGTTAGAGACAATTAGCGGTTAGGTCGGCCACCCCGGAGAAGCGTGTGTTGTTACCTGCGACCACCTTCTCAAAGGCGCCTTTGGCAGCCATGTCTAGCACCTCAACTAGCTCAAAGTTCTCTGAACCATACTTTGTCCGAAAGTGGTCCTCCGCCCATAAGTTCCTTTCTCTGCTTCTGGTAGTTCCGCGGACTTTGTAGCCTGCTTGGAGGGTCTGGTCTGCAACGTGTGAGCCGACGAGGCCACTGACGCCGGTGACGACAACCCAACTACCAAGGGCGACAGCGGGCTCGGGAATGTTGAAAGTAACCATTTTCAGTTTAATGAGGTTGATTGAATGACAACTGGGGGCTAATGCTACGGTACCAGTGACAGAAGACTCGGGGTTTTATACCCTTGCTTCGGACGGCATTCACATCGACCTCTGAACCAACAAGAGCCAAAGAAGAACCACCATGCTATAATGCACTTCGGGTATTAAAACACTACTGCATTGTAAATAGGCTGAATGCAGATTCTCGGAATGGGGCGCGTAGACTAGCCTCTCTCGGTCAGTTCAAGCAAAGTAAAAGGGTCTACATCATCAGGCAGGACTAAACACGAGACCCAAGACATTATATCCCGATATCGTCAGGTGCAGAAATCTAGTCACTTATTCTCACATCATTGTCTAGCATCTCCTTGCAACTGGTTTCTATCTTGGCCTTTTGCACTGTCACTGCGCAGCTTTTACTCTGAGTCTCCCACGATTCACCTCTCCATTATGGTGTATAAGCATCATCTACATCTTCACTAACGACTTAAACTTGCCAAACGTTCAGGTGTCAATTTAGGCAATACGACCTAACTAGAGCTAAACCTCGTAGTCCACGGCATCCAACACTACGCTAAGGAATCCACCAACAAGCGAAGAGAATAACAGGCTCACTACTCGATTCACCAAAGCACCTTCATGCGCCGAGAAGCTGTGAATGACGCCAAAGCCAGCTCAAACCTTGTCCTTATGAGACGTGGTAGGAGCAAGTTCAACAACCTCGCCATTCTTCATATTCAGATCCTCCCCGACAGCAGCAGCAGCATTCTCAAAAGCCTCATCGCCGTCGAAAATAGTGGCAATCTCTTCCAGAGTCATACCAGTGGTCTCCACAAAAGTGAAATAAATGATGACGAGAAGGAGAAGATTCCAAAAGACACATGGAAGGTAATATCGCCACCCGATCGCTCCAATACCGATGGGGCTGAGGTAACTGTTGATGAAAGCTGTGAGGTTGATTGAGAGCAAGGTGATAGAAAAATAGATACTGCGCTGCTTAGTGGTGACAGCCTCAATGGGATAGGCGATGACTAGGGGGATCCAGCACAGGCAGGTGAAGAAGCTTCCAGAAAAGATCATGACGAGAACTCCAATACCGAAGCCAAGTTTCGGGCTCTTGTCGTACTCTGCGGACAGAGCGGTCCAGATGATAAAGGTGACGTTGGTTCCGAGGGCCGAGACAAGGAAAATGGTTCGTCGTCCGACCTTCGGGATGATCATGGCAGCGATAAAGGCGACAATCCAGTTCCAGACGTTGAGGAGGGCGTTGATGAGGGTCTTTTGTGACTGAGTCCGCATGCCGATTTGATCGAGGATGAGAGGGAGGTAGCTGGCAGTGTAACCACCTCCGATCGACTGCGAACCGATGGCTGTCCACATGCAAATCCAAAGACGATGACGGTTTCCTTTGGTACCGACAACGCTCTTAAGACCCTCCCAGTTAAGCTTGATCTGCGTCTGATCCGCCTCAATACCAGCGATAATCTCCTGTAGCTCCAAGCGAACGAGTTCAGTCTCAACACCGTCTCCATGCCACTTGATGAGAATCTGGCGGGCTTCCTCAACACGACCCTTGGAGATGAGCCATCTGGGACTCTCAGGGCAGAACCACACCATGATAGCCTGGTAGGTAGGAATAATAGCCTGAAGAATGCAAGGAAGTCTCCAAGACCAATTTGACTCTATCGGATATGTGCCAAACGTGGCCCAACCTCCGATGATCAAACCGATAAAGATGTTTGTGTTGTAGAATGCGGTAATCGAGACTCGTTGCTTGGGGTGCGCAAGCTCAGACACAAGAACTGGTGCTGCCGCTTGCTGCAGAACGACACCCAGTCCGATGAGTATTTTGCCGCTGACAAACATCTCAAAGTTGGTAGCCCAGGTTTGCATAATGGCGATGCCCACGACGAGCACGGCACCAGCCGAGCACAGTGGTCGTCTACCAAAGTACTCTACCAACGGGCCGCAGATGAGACAGCCCACGATGCCACCGACGGACACCGAGGCACCGAAGAAGCCGAGTCTGGAACCGGTAGGATGACCAAACTCATCCATAAAGGCATCGATAGATTGGAGTCCATTGGTCAAGCTGTTGTCGAATCCAACGGCCGCCGAAGTGAGAAGGGGCGCAATGAGGAGGAAGTAAAGCTTGATAAGACTGGGGACTTTGTACCAAGGCGGAGAGTCTCGGATGAGCTCGTGCATACGCTCCCGGTCAGCCATGGTAAGCTCGGGTGAAACGATCTGATTGATACAATATTTGATCGAAACGAGTTAAGAAGTGATAGGAAGATTGTATTGGGACGGAGTCGTTATCAGAACTGCATGCAATACGGTATATATAGAACCCTAGGTGATGGTCATGCGTGTTTCTTTCGTCCCTTTCTCACCCGAACACCCTTTAGCAAGAAACAGGGCTCCTCTACCACGTAACCTGACCAGACCAAAACATGCAAACACGCGATGAACGGTCCACGTCCTTAGTGTCCCCATGGGGAACTGACTCCATGTTCCACCCCCCATGGGGAGGAGTGTTACCGAGAGTGGTTTAGATTCTGCTTGGTTCCGGATTCTCACAACATGGCGGAATTCGAAAGCCCCTGGGCCTTAAACCTAGCGGCGAATAGGGTCCATGCAGGGAGACCACAAGGGGATAACCGACAACCTCTTCCCGGCTAAATAGGTTAAATGCGAACCATGGTCATGGTCCAGGCCCGCTGAGTTCTGATGTTGGTTCTGGGATATAGCATGGCGGCTCTCGACCTGAGCTATTCCCGCGGATGGGGATCCGGCTGTTCATGCCGTGGCTTACCAAGGCTAAAGGAACAAGGGTTAGTTCCCCAAGAGTTGATCATCATTCATGGTACTAGGATGAGAGTCCAGGAGGGAAACAGGAGGTGGACCATCTCTGCTGGAATAGGAAAGGAATATTCGCAACCTATACGTAAAACACCCACCCAGCGTCTCAACGTAAACCGAAACCGAAGTGAAGCTTTCACCGGCTAAATACTGCATCGTAGGTCACCTTGGCTATTATTCGTGAGTTTTCGTATCCCATCCAGCCACTCATGCAACAGATCCCTCTTACGGCTGTGTTATTTCCGTTGGGTTGCTCAGAGACCTCCCCCCACCGCCCCTTCGAGCCCTTGACCAAGCAACAGTTCCCTTTTCAAGTAATGCGAACCGCTGGCATGGGATAGTACTTTAGCCAATTGTTCCCTATTCTGATTAAAGGCTGGAGAAGAGAGAACAAGGCAGATGATCTGAGGTCAACTCATGTCAGATTCGCCGACCTGGACATAAGCCGTAGATGTGATTCAGAATGAATTGACTGCCTTTCCAAGATGCGTATTCTCTTACCAGATTCAACTCTCCAGAGGATAAAGTTAATGCCGTAGCCCTTCACATGACGACGATAAGCCGCATTGATACCAGGAAAGCAACTCTATTGCGTAAAATCAACGTCTGGTGCGCTTAAGCTAACCCGACTTTTTCGCCCCCTCGCAGACATGAAACGCTTTTCGGGCGAAAGCACAACGAATGTGTAAACAATCAATTGCCGATCTAGCTATTAGCTGCTTAGTAGGTCTTGTTCCCAGCAAACTCATAGGCGTCATCGAAACTTTATCGAGGGATCTACTCTACTTTGTTGACCTTGTGTTTCCTTTCTGGATCTAGGATTCTTGGGGAGAGTTTTCAACCGAAGATCACGGACACTTTGAGGGTGATTATTGGTTTTCTTGATCGTCCGATGAATAAAAGTCAATCTCAAATATCTTGACCTACTTTTAAAACACTCTAAGAATAGCCGCGATCTTTTAGCTGAGTTATCTTGGCTTCAACCATGATAAAGAGCACATTTCAAACACATCATAGCATCATATCTCGATGCTAACACGAATAGCTGCTTCTTTTGATAACTCGTAAGAATGTGCACTCGATGAAAATATTTATCTCTTAAACACTTCTATTTTAATTGCAAGGCTAACTGACAAAACAAATTGCTATGGGTATATTCTTCCACCTTCACTCTTTAACCATCTCTTACTTCTCATCATGGCATCCCTTTTCTCTCGCCTGCGAGAGATTCTTTGCCTGCATAATCATATCCTCCCAAATAGGTGGCCTGCATCGCCTCTCATTCCCCGCAGCCTCGGCATCAACACCAAAGTCAAGTAATGCCTTCTCGCTGCACCACTCGCCAGTCGCCATGAGACCGATAGGCACCTTACCTTCCGTCTTTTCATTCGCTTCCTCACCCGCTCGGTCTTGTCCTTCTGGGATAACAAACCCAGCTGGGACTGAGATGGATGGTAGTCCGCAGAAGTTGGCCAGCCACACGTAGGTCATGCTCTCTATCGTGAGGTTTCCATCGCTGACTCCGTACTTCAACTCATTTTCTCCGCCTCGGATTGGAGTACCCGCACAAGCTGTTGTGGGTGTGACGATGAGCATACCCGGATACATCTTCCACAAATGCGAAAGATGTTGCATCAATAGACTTCGGAGCTTTTGAGCAAGGAGATAATCTGTAGCTGGCGTTGTACGTCCAACTGCAAGCAAGATCTTCGTCGCAGCTGTGATATCCTTTGTGTCTGGCAAAAGGGAAGCTGCATCGGTCAAGACAGTCATTGCGTGTGCGATCTGTCCCTCCTCCGTAAAAGGAATACTAATGGGCACAACGGTATATCCATGGTCGGTACAGAGCTTGCCCACTAGACTTCTAGTCAAGTCCTGAACACCCAATGCCGCACATGAGAACCAAGGCTCATAGACTCCAAGTAGTTTCGTCGACGGTCTCGAAGGTTCTCGGCAGAGCTGTGGGAACGGAGAAGAAGGATGAGGCTCTGCGATAGTCTCGTAGACGGTGGCGAGGGAGTACATATCAGCTGCCATGGGTCCTTGGACTGAACAAGTCGGGGCTGGGTTGGGTGTCGGATATGAAGATAGACGACCATGGGTGGGCTTGAGACCAAAGACCGAACAGTATGCAGCTGGGACGCGAAGACTTCCGCCAGCGTCACCTCCAAGAGCGATTGGGATTAAGCCAGCACCGACTGCGTATCCGGCTCCTGATGAGCTTCCGCCGGCATAGTAGCTGGGGTTGAAGGGGTTGAGCGGTGTACCATGATTGGGATTGTTGCCAGTAGTATCTTGAGAGAATGTTAGAAGGACCATGTTGATGCACATAGGAATAGTGTGTGCTTACCCATACCGAACTCATGCATAGTGAGCTTCCCCAGAATAATAACACCCGCCTCTTGTAGCTTCCGCACACTCCAGTTGGTGATGGAGCCACTCTTGACTGCTCGTCCAGCGTAGTTCATGTTGGACCCCATCGTCATATCATAACCGTCGAGATCAAAGTCGTCTTTGATTGATGCAGGGACGCCATCAAGGGGACCAAGAGATCGATTTTGGCGATAACGAATTGTCGATTCCTCAGCCGCTTTGAGGATGAGCTCCACCTTGGTGTCTATCCATGCTGTTGAATGCTTCGATCGGGGGCTGACATCGCGTCGGATCAATGGTAACAAGGCACGGGCAACGTCGGTCGGTGTAGCCTGTCCGGACAAGTACATGGCTCGATAATCGGAGACTGAATAGTATGGGGCCTCGGTCATCGGCTCGGATGGTACAAGTGTTGGTGACGAAGGAGTGCCGAGATCGAATTCATCCTCTGAAGAGGGGGCATCGCATGGAATGGGAATAACTGTTGGGTCGTATCGTGCCTCGTAGCACTCGAGTTCTTGTCGAATGTTGCGTAATGAATCGAAGCGGGCATTGTGCCAAACCAGCTCTCGGACCAGCCGAACCCATTCAATCCTTGGAATGTCAGTGGGTGTATTGGCAGTATCGCAGATATGACTTACAGAAATGCAAAGATAACCAAGAAGTGTCCTCTCAAAACAGGATTTGCCAACTTTCCTCTTTGCAAGACACTCTCAGGTCTACTCTCGGTCAGCAAATATCCCTGAAGTAGATGTCATGTTGACTCACCCTTGCGTGGGCTTGGGGTAGTTTAAAAACCCAGTAGGTTGTCTTGAAGTGGCTTGAGGGTCCATCCCTTTTATGTGACGTTGTGATCGACAGGGGCGGCGGGGCCAAGGATGCACTTTGTCGATCAAATTGAAGATGATGCAAGAAGAAAAAGAGAAATGACGAAAGAAGGCAACCGCCAAGAACGCTCAGAATGTGATGTGAAATGAAGAGTCAAACGAAAACATCTTGAAGGCCTAAAGCTACGGTTTATAGGAGAGCGGTCAAGCACAGCCAGATACCAAGAGTCCATCAAGATTAAGCCAAGACAACCAATAATAGCAGAAAGATGCCATGTTTACCAACAGCACACGACCGAAATGGCTAGTTCATAGATGTTGCTATTCTTTCAGATGCATCTTGACCCAGGTTATCGGGTCAAGCAAGACCACGTTGGTGGGTTTCAGCCAGATTCCAACAAGCCACGTCTCGCTGAAACTGGAAACATGTCCGGTCGGAGATTTCTTGGACTGGCAACGTTTGGCTGGCTGTGAATGCAGAGCCGCAGGGCGAAGCCACCTCCGTAGCCCTTGTCCCCGGACCCGAAGGAAGCAAGCAGTCGGCGAGGCCGAGAGAGAACAAAAGCGGTTTGGTACGATCTGGAAGGCTTGCAGCTTTGGTCTGACTGCGGTCTCAGCTGCGCCACTATTCGCACTAACGTTGGGCTAAAATTCCATAACGCTTCGCTTCTGCAGCGGCTTTTCCGTTTTGGACGGTTGGATATCTGGTGCGGGACGTTTATCGTGCGAAACGCGCGGCTTCAAATAATCAATCTCTTCCATTGAATAATTCATAACGTGGGCATTGTCCTGGTTGAGCAATGGGCAGCTTTGCAGGAAACCAGGGGCATGATCGACAACGGTTACTGGACAAGGCATCGGATCAGCGCGGATCTTTTCGGGAATCTGGATACTACCCCAGGCTGCTTGACGCCTCATGCATCAACAGAACATTTCGGGGAATTCTCTCGATTCAATTATTAGCTTGGAGGCCTGCTCAATACTGCCCTCGTGTTTGTTGTTTCCATCTCTTCAACCGCTGGATGTTGGTCCCTAGCGCAACCAAGTACGCCAATAGTCTCCCACTATAGGCTTGGCGGCCGGTAATAGTCTCTCTGTGTTGTCCAGTCTCGACCGCGAGATGCATAAGCGAACTGCTTGGCCAGCAGCCCAGCGGTTGAGCCTCCACCAACAGTTGAACAATGGAGAAAAGGAAGAGGCTGGATCAGCTGAGGTTGACAGATGTGCGCAGGGTCTTCAGCCCTAACATTCTCAGACTGGAATGGTGAGCCCAAATAGAGCGACTTTGTGGCTTGCGTGGACGGCATGGATTACCGTCTTTGGAGGGTTTGTTCCGTTGAATCGGTAACGGGAGGCCCTTGTCGGTTACCTCGACGCGCGCCACGCGGCTTCTCCAGCTAATGACGATGCAGATGCCACAGATTACGAGACAATGAATGGGTCTTCTTCGCGCTGGCTAAATTCCTATAGAAAGCACCGCTCCCCCACATCGATAGTCAGTCTTCAGACTCAGCTATTTCTCTCGAAGGGCCTCAAACTCCATCGAGAAATATTGGAGTAATAGTTCACACATCATTCTTTAGGTCTTCGCAACGGAGATAGGTTAGAACGCTTGACGAAATGAATGGATGAAGGATTAACTATGATACCACTGGAATGTATAAACAAAAAGCCAAGAATACAATCGCTTTGACCAGCCTTCACCTACTTCTCCCATGACACAAACTGGCGCTTTTCTTGATGTGAAACAACCAAGAATTCCAACTCCCATCCGACTACTTCCTACCCGGGACTTGATGGCAACGCCAACTATGGCACCACTAAATATTTCGGATATTGTTCCAGGATGTACACAGGTCGACTCGTCCTTATCTCCACATGGAAGAGACCGCTGACTACGTTCGAACTGTTTCATGAAGAACGGGAGAATATTTGATGAAAATGGCGTTATTATTATGGCATCTATATATCCGTCCAATCTCTCCGACACCTCCCTCGAAATCGTTCGTGGTGCAATCTCAAACCATCTGCCATAACAACACGCCGAGAATCATGGCCGACAGAACAACCCCTGGAACGCGAACACTACCAGCGGCGTCCTTTTCGTCAGAGTTTTGACTGCCAGTCTCGTCATCCCCGTCATCGCTGTCGTCGGAACTCGACTCCTTCAGCTTAGCGCAGACAAACTCAACACTAATATCATCGGTCGTTGTATTCCGCACCGCATCGTTCGTTTCACTATCTCGCGCAGGATATCGCATCAAGATTGCGACGGCCGCCTTTCGTTCTTGGAATGCAAGCTCTCTCTTGTCGTACATGGTTCTTGAGTAGGTGAATGACTTGTTCCCGGAGGGCAAGGCGGCATCGGTGTTGTGTTGATCCCAAGGCCTGGCTTTTGGTGGTGCTTCGGATGCGAGCACTATAGACAGATGTTAGCGTATCAAGGCCGAGGGTAATGGAGCAAGACAACGCACGCATTGTGTTAAAGTCTGTGTTTTGATTGAGAGTGTCCATTCGGGGTTGTAGTTTCTCCCAGGTCGAGAAGAAGTCATTCGGGCAGTCTTTGAGAATGGACTCTGCTTCATCATTCAGATTGAGCAAGGGAGCTCCGAACTGTTGATCGTCATCCCATAGTTTGCGAAGGGTACTGTTGATCGTCTCAAGACACTTTGCACCCAGGAGCCCTTCACATCCATTGTGTCCTCCTCCGATCTTGTTGGTAGTGTTGGTAAAAAAGACGTCCATTTCGGTGAGCATCAGAAGGTCGGTATTGTTCAACGATATCGAATCGTATTCGAGCCACCATCCAACCAACGTCGCCTTCCGGTCTTTGACCTTGTCAGGATCCATCAGGGGTTCAATGTCAGAAATTTCTGTCCCATTAATACCATCAACCGCGTAGACAAACTTAGCACCTTTAGAGAAGAGTGGAGGCCAGGTGAAGTCAGTCGAGGCTGTCTGATCGGGATTGATACATGATGTTTCGCCATGATACCAGTTGTTCTTGCTGTAGTCACAAGTTCCAGATTGTAGAGCTGAAGCGCCTACAGCGAGGAGGGATAGTATTAACCGCATTTTGATAGCAACAGCCTTTTCCCAGTAATCATATCACACGGCCACGGAAGCGCACCAGGTGGTGCTCTCTTATATGCCAACAGCCTTGATTTACCCTAGCCCAATAAGACCCCTGCAAGTTCTCCACCCGACAGGAAGCCCGTTTCAGAAAGCAAGCATAAATTAAAGGCAAGATAAGACGGGCATCGATTATACCGCGTTGCCCTGGTGGTACAGGTCTTTGCGTTCATGTGTAATCTCACGATGGCACCAATAGGCCAGCAAGGCAAGGGCCAGCCCTCATCCTGATGCCTTTCGCTGTCCAATCAAGGAGCCCAGCATGATCATCCTTTCCCCATTGCGTAGCATTGCTGTGCATTGGCATTTCAGCCACTGCCGCATAACCGTTGATGAGTGCAGGGCCCTGGCATCTTTTGAAACTAATCACCAGGATCCCAATGAGGCAAGTGGAGAGTTACTAGATTTGGAAGTGATCAAATCCACATGATCAATGAGATAAGGCTAAACAATGCAGAAGAGACTAAGACCTTGAGCTAAAGGTAGGTGTTATGAGACTACAATATGTAAACTAGATGATATTTTCCTTCAGGCGATGGGCTCCTCTTGATCTAGTGTCTGAGCATAGGCAGTCCCCTGTTTAGAATGGGCAATAATCGACTTACAAACCTCTACTACTAAAAGCTACTCAACTACTCGAACGATAATATCGTGCATCTTAGACCCATGCGCTCACGTTCTCCATGTGCTAGGATTTAAAGACCAGCCTCTTCCCATCCACGCCATTCAATACGCCAGACCGGAGGTGATTACACACTTGGGTGGTCGTTGATATGCGCAGCTCTCTGCACATCGGTAACGTACTTGCGCATCTTTCTCGCAGGAACACGCTTCTCATACATCTCATCCATCTCAGCCGGATTTCTCTGTGAAGGCTCAGGCACATAGAAGTAAACAATAATCGTAGTCACCAATCCAGTGCCGAAAAAGAGCCATGCTGTCTTGTAGTTCCAGTCAGCGCCATTAATATCCACTAGGTTAACAGTTAGCACTACTTCTCCCTCGTTCCTTAGATGACGCCAACTTACACATGAGAGGGACTGTCGTGTTAAAAGTGAGGCCGAAAACAACTGATGTTGCTGCTGCGACGCCAGCTGTACGAGCACGGAGCTTTTGCGAGGCTACTTCGCCGACAAAAGCCCATCCGATGCTACCAACTAGAAGAATAGTGTTAGCAAGTACAAGATTTGAACATGCGGAAATTACATACGAGCTTTGTTGAAGAATGCCCAGACGCATGCGACAAAGATGAGGAGATTCTGAATCGGCGTGGTCTTGTTTACGAAGCCGAGAATTCCGACCACCATCATGCTCAACGAGCAAGCAATAGCAGAGACAAATGTAGAACTCCTTCGGCCTGCCTTGTCGGAAATAAGGATCAAAGCCAGCGCGGAGACAAGCTGGATAATAGCTGCAAAAGGATAAGGTTAGTCAAGAGCCGTGAGGGGGGTTGGGAAGACGCTTACTCAAGATGGTGGAGATGAGGAAGGGGTCATTAAAGCCACTTTGCTTAAAGAATAAGCTGGCGTAAGTGTTGAGAAAAGAAAGACCGGTTAGTTGCTGGGTACAGGCTGGAAGAGCTGCGCCAAGGGTCCTGCGGGCATTGGACCCCTTGAAGCAAGCCAAATAGGTTGAGATAATGTCAGCAAAAGACTGCCCATTTTCCTCTCGCTGGCTCCTTTCCTCGAGTATTGTGTTTTTGATGATGGCATACTCTGTCTCGACGTCGTAATCCTGTACACCACCGTTGACGCGTCTCAGTGTCTTTTTGCCTTGCTCGTCTTGATCCCTCTCGGCATAATAGGCTATAAATCAATTAGAACGGACCAACGGAAGGAATAAGGCGCGACCGTTACCAGGCGTCTCTGGAAGCCAGATAAATATTGGCAGCATCAGGCCTAGGAAGCCCCACTGAGTCAAGATGGGAGTCTTGTAGTCTAGCGGGTCGACGGCATGCATGATTGTGAGAATCATGGGAGCCAAAAAGTTGCCAATGGTATTCCAAAATCCATAAGCAAGAACCATAGCGCCACGGATATTGACAGGAGACCATTCCGTGATGTAGACCGGTAATGTCGCCTGGAGAGCTCCAATCCCAGCTCCAGCTAGGAGTTTGGCTCCGGCCCAATCCTTCCAGTCACGAACGACGGTTTCGATAGAGATGGACTAGATAGAATGTCAACGTTTCTGCTCTTAGGGGACTCTCGTCTTGTGGGAAACTTACTGCAGCTAGAATCACCCAGAGAACATACAATGTCTGCTTCCGTCCAATCCTATCTGAAACAGGATTGAGCGAGAGCATGCCGATGATCTGACCTAGAGACTGCAGGGCGCCCCAGAGAGCGGTATACTGAGCTTTCAGTACATATTCTCCTTCATCGTTCTGGAATCCGACATGGTTGATGAACCCTTGGTTGGCAATAATGTTTCCTATTGTGTGGTTAGATCTGTTGGTTCAAATTGTCAGGACACCGAAAACTCACCATTGAGATTGATTTGGAAGCCATCACAGGCAGCAGCGATACACAAAAGATTGCAAACAAGAACAGCCTATAACATAGTAAGCTCTTATCGCTCAAAGAAAGTCAGACAAGGGGTTGTTACCTTTCGAAATCTCCATGCGGAAGCTCGTAGGCCAAGTTTGTCATGACTCGACTTGAGGGCAACATTCTCATGCCTCTCAACGCCGGACTTGGCATCTATGTCGATATCTTTGTCCAGCATGCCGGCTGACATTGCAAAGGTCGGAGTACTATAAGCAACGACGGCTCTGGTTGGGAAAGTTTGAAGTCTTTGTCTGGACGAGAATGAAAGCTTGCTGGAATTGCTCAGATGGATGAGATGATAGCCGGGGAAAAGAGGAAACAAACGAGTCTTTAAATCATGGCCCCAAAGACGTCAAAAACATCTGAGGTTCTAGGCCATTCGGATGCCCCATACACTTCCCCACAACTCCAAACATTAAGCTATTTAGTCTACCTCATCTGTATCCCGGGGGGGATGTTACAACGTGGGGAAATTGGTCCACCTGAGTCGGGAGACCTTTGACCGAGTTGAGCACCGAACTTGTTTATTACTCGTAAGCGAACTTGTGGCGTAAGTAGTGCCATACGGTCATGTCTTGTTGAGAGCATCATTGGGCAAAAGTTGTACCTAGAAAGACAGGGCGGAACAATTGTGGTTCTTTGATTATCGGCCCCGCAGTTACGCCGTCCCCCGATCCTCGGTAGTTCGGTTCGTTGCTACGATTCTAGCTTCAACGCGACTTACCCACCACATCTCCTACCTACTCTTGAGGCATTTCTCATCACTTTGGTCACACGGACAATGCCGGCATGCGATCACTGTAAGAAACGCAAAGTAAAATGCAACGCCGCAGATCCATGTTCTCGATGCAGCCGTTCGGGCATTCCTTGTGAGCGCCGAACTAACCCTCGACGACGCGGCCCACGGGTTGCGAAACGCCCCGCAGATGTTGAGAGTCTTGCGCAGAAGCGTCCCTGCATGGATAACCGAGTTTCTGGTCATGATGATCCTTTGCTCTCCGCGCTAGTCGGGGGGTACGTTGCCCCTGGCCGTGGTTCTGCGAGAACAAGCATGAGCTCCGTTCCTGTAGTGATTCATGCGTTGGCTGATTTGCCTTGCTCCGTCAAATCTACACCGGGAAGCGTCTTCTGGGACGAGTTTCTTCATATCAGAAGTCGTCTCATCTCTCGATTCAACTCACTACCGGGTCTTTCTGGACACATGGAACAAGTGGCACATGAATGTGTCGATTTGTTCATGCAATTCCTCTTTCCCAACACCCCTATTGCTCATGAACCGTCGCTCAGAGCCGGTATTTCTCTTCTCTTTGGAGATAATCCCCCGAACTGTCCATCTACAGAGAATCCCGGTCCCGATACCCTTACAATTATCGAGCTTTTGAGGCGCTTCGCCCTCGTCACGGCGTTATGCGCTCACATCATATCAGTTGTTCCCAAGACCCTTTTCCAGAATCCAAAATCATTATCCGATATCTTCTTCGAAGCTTCCAAATCAATGCTGAGGACCTACGAAGCCTACGATCTCGAACATCCCGATTCAACCTCTCTTACCATTCGAATGTGGCATTCATCCTACGCCCAAAACACGACTGGAAAAGTCGGTGCCTCGTGGCACTATCACACGGAAGCCTGTTGCCTTGCGCAGAGAATGCGCTTGTTCGATGAAGCCTCCATCACCCGTACTTCCCAGATCGAATCTCAACTACTTCGTATCAACTTCTGGCATCTATACTTGGCTGAGAAGACTCAGGTCGCTTTCAAGAGTCGGCCGCCTATCATTGACGAGAGGATATGCGATGACGGCATCACCCTTCTCGAGAAAGGTGACGAAGTGGTCTCATTTATTGATCCTTCTCGGCCGGTGAATCAAGGCGACCTTGAATGTCGAATCTTTGTTGGATTTCACCTTCGACGGAGAATTTCGGCAACGGCAGCTAGCCTTATCAACGATATCGCAAGTCACGCACGACAAGCCGAGACCAACCCGCTATCTGGGGAACAATCCACTAGGGTTAATCAGGAGATGAATTCCCTGATAGAAAGATATCTCAAGTTTACGGCTCTGGTTAATGAAGTGCCACCGTGGGTACGGCGGCCAGACGGAGATAACAATCCCAAGGTTGACGAGAGCGTTCGAGCCTACCAAGCGACCTGTTTCTGGGCGCAACGGACCAACATTATGACAATATTTCACTGCATGAGACTACTAATCTTACAAGCATGCATCGACCACGGGTTTCTGGTGATAGTTGGACTCAGCGAGAGCCCACTGTCTTGGGCAAGTCGAAAGCTTGAGATCATACGAGATTTCGTAGATGATCTGCAAGGCACTCCATTCGTGTGTATAGCGGCACAAGGAGAGACGGCGGTTTGTGACAGTCTTTTTCTCTGCTTCGATTCCTATAGCTAATTCATTCTGGTAGGTAGACAAGGTCAGACGCGTTGGCGCCATATTACTCGAGCTTCTTCACAGCTCCGATAACGCGACCATCAGGACACAGGCCGAAGTACTCTTTAGCGCCTTGCTCGATATTCTATCCAGACTTGATTCCAAGGCCAGCGAGGGGCTGGAGGTTTCTGGTGTAGATGCATTGGATTGGTGTAATCCTACGACGGTTAGCTCTGGAGGATGAGTCTGAAGGTCATACTCATGGCCTACTTGTTGACTTCGGTAACCCACCTAAAATCATCATTAATAAACACTATTCCTAGTACTATCCGCAATGTTTAGCTACTACAAGACCAACTTATGGGACTAGAGAGGTAGTGAACGGTCATCGTCATGCCCCAGAGCTAAACTGAGCGAAAGTCCATGTCTTGGTGACCTTGGGTTAGTACGGAGAGCACCAGTTTGTAGGAGAACTCGTCATGTGGCTACTTAGGTGAATTCCATAACCCCGAGTGGCATGCTCAAGAGGTCCCCAAGAGTGCGCACGCTTAATTCCGACAACCTGGTTGAGGTCCGGGGCCCCATAATTCCTCCGCATCCCCGGACCTCCACTCTGATCTCCGCTCCCGATTTACCGAAGGGGGGGACGGAGACGGTGTTTCTGTGGGGCCGTCTGTTCAGCTCGGTCCTCTTTTCCCCGCAATGCGACCGGAGGTTCCATGTATAATCGGATGAAGCTACCCGAGACTCAACCCGTTTATCATGACGTTTCCAACCGTTAACGCATTTAAAAAGCCCCCGGATACAGTCCCAGCTATAAAGCAGGCTACGCTTGAACTAGCGTCCAACACATTATTCAGACCAGTTCCCATCCTCTAATTGTCATTTCTTTCCTTTTCACTACCAGTATCTCTATCATCTTGTCCTTTCGGTCCCAGTCATGGGAGACATCTGTCAAGATTTCCCGTCAAGCACGGAAGGAATCACCATCGCCGAGCTCAAGGCGGAACACTACCAAGACGGGTTCGGCATCTTCCATCCTACACCCAGACTGTCATGGCGATTTTCCGCAACCACTGTTCCAAACTGGAAGCAGTCGTCTTATGAGATTGTCATCAAGCGGAGAGGAAAGACAGAGTCATTCCGGCTTGATTCGTCCAAATCTTCACTTGTACCATGGCCGTCATCAACGTTGGCTTCGAGAGAAGTCGCTCACGTTAGTGTACGGGCTACTGGCACAAACGGAGTGCAATCAAGCTGGGCCGAGCTTACAGTTGAAGCTGCTCTCTTGAAGCGAAGCGACTGGGAGGCAGACTTGATAAGTGGTCCACCTCAAGATGTCGACAAGCCCAAACCGCCATTTCGTATGAGAAAGACTTTTGAATACGACGGCGGCCCTACCCGTTTGTACGCCACCGCCCATGGTATCTATCAAGTGGAAGTCAACGGCCAGGTTGTTGGAGATCAAGTCCTGTCTCCCGGGTGGCAGTCATATCGACACCGACTACACTATCAGACGTATGACGTTACCAAGTTCTTGCTTCCAGGACCCAACACAATTGGAGTGTATCTCGGCGAAGGCTGGTTTGCTGGCAGGCTCGGACGCCCAGGAGTCTCCAACATATGGGGGTCCCGGCTAGGATTTCTGGGACAGCTCGAGGTAAACGGCCAGGTTATTTGCCGAACAGACAACACCTGGGAAGTTCTTGTCGAAGGTCCTATCCTCAGCTCCGAGATTTACAACGGCGAAGTCTATGACAGTAGACAGCATGACCCATCTTGGTCCACCGCCCAGACACCTTCTGGCAAGCTTTACCTTGCTGCTGAGGTTCTGAAGTTTCCAGAGGCCGTCTTGATAGCGCCTGAAGCACCTCCTGTCCGTCGCATCCTAGAGCTACAGCCGCAAAGAATCATCACAACACCAAGCGGGAAGAAGATCCTGGACTTTGGTCAGAATCTGGCTGGTTGGCTGAGGGTGAATATCGATATCCCTGGGACAGGAACTGTTACCATTCGACACGCAGAAGTCATGGAACATGGCGAACTGGGAACTCGACCCTTGAGAACGGCCAAGGCAAGCACCGTGATACACCTAGGAGGTCAGACGCGGGGGTATGAACCAAAGTTCACCTTCTATGGTTTTAGGTGAGCTTTTATACGTCATCCGTTTGCACGACTCTTCTAACAGCTCGATGCAGATACGCCGAAGTGACGGGCTACGATGCCTGCAGCCTCTCCGACTTTACAGCGATTGTGATCTCTTCAGATCTTCGCAGAACTGGAACCTTTGAATGCTCCCACGATCACATCAACAAGCTTCACGAAAACACGATATGGTCGATGCGGGGAAACTTTATCTCCGTCCCCACGGATTGCCCTCAACGCGACGAGCGACTCGGATGGACAGGTGATATTCAGGTCTTCACCCCAACCGCCAGTTTTCTTTACGATACTGCAGCCTTCATCGGAGGCTGGCTTCAGGACGTCGAGGCCGATCAGAAGGACATGGACGGAATCGTTCCTACCATTGTTCCTTGTATTCCTATGCCTCCTAAGCATAATGAAAATAAGGCTATGGCGGCTTGGGGCGATACTGTCATCCTCACACCGTGGGATCTATACCAGTTCTTTGGAGATGATCAGCATTTGCGGAAGCAGTGGGAGAGTATGAAGTTGTGGCTCGACAAGGGAATCCCTCGTGACGAGCGAGGGTTCTATTCCACTGAAATGCCTCAGTTTGGCGATTGGCTTGACCCTCGGTCTCCGCCTGCTCTTCCTGGACATACACCCACTGACCCGTACTTGGTTGCCAACGCCTACTTGGTTCATGCAACCCAAGTTGCTTTCAAAGTGGCCGTTCGTCTGGGCGAGATGGAAGATGCGCAGCGCTACAGGGATGATGCGCAGAGGTTGCGGAAGTTGTTCAGAGATGAGCATATTTCGCCTAGGGGACGACTTTCGTCAGACACGCAGACGAGTTACGTCCTAGCTCTTCACTTTAACCTTTTGGATGGCGAGGATGAGATACAGACAGCGCGGTCTAGACTTGACTGGTTGACCAGATGGGAAGCTTTCAAGATCAACACGGGGTTTGTGGGCACGCCGTACATCCTACCTACCTTGGCCAATGTAGATATGATGGGTACGGCATATAGGATGTTGCAGGAACGCGATTGTCCTAGTTGGCTGTACCCCATCACGATGGGCGCAACCACGATTGTAAGTACCACCTCCTACCACGAAAATGCCGTTATTGTTTCCTGACAGTTCTATGCAGTGGGAGCGCTGGAACTCAATGCTCCCCGATGAATCCATCAACCCTGGCCAAATGACCTCTTTCAATCACTACGCTCTAGGCGCCGTATGTCACTTTCTTCATGCATACGTGGCAGGCTTATCCTCAGCCTCACCTGGTTGGGAGTCAGCCATCATCCGTCCACGGCCCGGTGGTACAATTCGATGGGCTCGAGCCACGTACGACTCACCATTAGGGCCGTACAGTGTGTTTTGGAGGTGTGAATCCAACGTCATGAGGACGAGTGTATCGGTTCCACCGAACGGCGAAGCGAGGGTGATTCTGCCGGGGATTGATGTTGTTGTTGGCAGTGGAGAGTATTCTTATGAGACGGAGTGGCAGGAGGATTTGGCATGGCCCCCGAAGATTATTCAGGGTGCGCAGGGAGCGCCTGTTGAGGCGATATATGTCCCTTAAGGATGGTATTTAGAATACCTACTTAAAATGTCTACTTGCCCAACTCTTTTAAGTAAAAAGAAATCCTCCGTTAGGTCTAGAGTTATGTCGAAGCCATCGTGATCAAGCCCTAGTCCTATGAGGTTGTTGATTGAAGATCCGAGAGTACCAACTGCAGAGTGTGGGTTGGTGTTGTCTAGCGTCTAGCAGATACGATAGATCAATGATCAGGTATTGTGAAGGAATTCCGAACAAAGATACCATTCTGTCTTTATTGTCGCGCCCAGAAAGATTAACCACAGAAAGTTCAAGGTTTACAATAGTATATGTTAATCGAATAGTATATATACGAGGAACCAGTCGACCTCGACAAGGCTAGCTTACATAACTAGCTTGATACTCAAACCTTCTCGTTGGTTGCCTTAAACTCATAAACCAGACACCCATACTGCACACTCCCACCCGTGCCTCCATTGTTACACCTCTTCCAATTATCATAAAAGATGTCGACACAAGTGTCCACGCTGGCGGTTCCCGTAGCAAGCGGATCCAAGATGCCCATCTCGGTTTCGCCCGTCTCGAGCTCGCAGCCGTTCCTCCAGTACGTGTTGAACTGGTAGGGCTTCACATGGTACCAATCCTGGTTGGTACTCGAGTCTCCGGCCTTGATCCGAGGCTTGTTTATCCCCAATGTGCAGAGGAAATTCGCCTGCCACCTGAGTGTGCTACCCTCGACGTCCCTGTGTTTGCCGAATTGGTCCTTGTCGTAGCAATGCTCGTTCTGCTTTTCTAGTTTTGTCTTTGCAGAGCCTTGGGGGTCGTTCATCTTGTATCTGGCTGTGCCGCAGTTGAGCTTCACCTCGCCTGAGCGGAACGAGCTGTGGGAGTTGTAGGTGCCTGGTTCGAACATGTCAGTTATGTGTTGGTTCGGGACGTCGATGATGCAACTTACATGATTTGAACTTTCCAAAGACTTCGTCGCAGATATAGGCGTCGCAGTCGTCATCCCCTGACGTCTCGAGGCTAAAGTCAAATGTCCAGTCGGAAGATTCACTGACGTCTAGATCGGCCGGCTTCCAATTCTCGCTGAAAGAGTCATTCAAGTTTGGCTTCGTCTTGCAGAAGTTATCAATCAGTCTATTCCAGTTAGCCGAGAAAGTCAGAGGGTGCTAGAGGGGGGATCATACTGTGTCCAAGTCTTGGCTTCCACGTTGGCAACATTATTGTTGCCAGCCCCATCAGTGGCGCTGCAGGAAGCAGCAGGGATTCCCTCGGCCTCTTCGTACCGAGAAAGCATATGGAAGAACCACCACCGTACCGGGCCCCAGAAGAAAGAATCCGCGATCGTGTAGCCGGGTCGTTGACATTCGCAGCCCTTCCATTCGTTGGTGCATACGCCGATTAAACCCTTGCAGCGATCTCCCACGCAGATGAGATCCCTTGGGCACACTTCGGTTGGGGCTGGAAGGGGATATTTGGGAATAACTCGCACCTTGGCCTTGACCTTGTGTAGAGTGTCGGCATCGTCATGCATGCCGGTAAACAGGCCGAAAGAGGCCACCGCACCCCCGAATCTTTCAGGCATGGTGCCGAATAGCTCAGGGTTTCCCATCTTGGTGGCATTGAGAGCGTCGTGGGTCAGTTCCCCTTCAAAGTATGAGATCATCAGGTTCTTCTCCTCCAGGTAGCCCTTGTTGAGCCCTATGTACTCTAGGGTCCTTTCCTCGGCGTAGTTGACCTGCTTCATCATAAGGTCGCTGCCTATGACGCCACCAATGATGGGAACGATGCGTCTGCCTGAGCATTCAAGATCGTCACGCTTGCCAAGGTTCCGCCTTAGCAGTGAATCGCATCTTGGCACCTTGATCTCGTCTTCTATCCTGTTCAACTCATCCTGGACGAGCTGGCTAATGGTGATCTCTATCTCTCCTTCGTCGTTGAGGACAAGACGTAGACCTTGGGGTATGGTTGTCTCCCCAGTCTGTCCGTCCTGCGTAGTGGTGATGATCGCGGTACCGAAGTCAGTAGTTGTACCAATCCACTTGATCATGTCAGTATGGCATGGAGGTTACCAGAAAGGGGGAGTCACCTTCGTGCTTGTGCTATCGTCTGTCACTACCTCCTCAAGAAAGTCCGTATCAACTCCAACAGGCGCGGCCCTTGAAAGTGTTAGATGGAGAGCAAACATGAAGAGAGGCAACATACAGCTGGTCCTCCTCAGGAATATCGGCGGGATATATGTCGACTTGGCCGGATGCCGTGGGGATTGTGGCCAGGACGACAGCACCGTCAGGAACTGTTCCGGTAACAGTAGGAGAGGCATCTTGGGCGAGACAGAAAGGGCCAGACGAAAGAGCTCCGAGAAGAAGAAGAAATTGTAGAAGCATGTTAGCTTTTGAGTGGCATGTGCCACTTCCCTCTCAGCTTTGGTGATGACGGGAAGCCTCTGGAGAGTTGGGCGTGCCGATGTACGAGCTTTTGTAATCTGCTTTCTGCCCAAGAGCAGTGTTGTCTGGTTCCTGTATTACATGGTAACTTCAATTCTGATAAATATTTAGCACTGTGCTGCGCCCATAGAGTCTTTTTAATATATATGGTTTCATCCGGTTATAGAAGCAGTGAGAGATGACATTGATTCTGGCCAGGTCCGCCGCATGCACCCAAGTTAGGAAAGCCACGGAAGGAATGTTTCCCAATATATCACTAAATGGTGCTGTTTTATTGCCTTGTGCTCTTGCACGGCCTTCTCTGTTACATGAATAAACTGCATAGCCACTCAAAATAGCCGCAAGTGGTCGCATTCTGCGGTCCTGCGGCAAGGATCACCATCCTTCCAACATGTTGGCAATTGTAATCTGAGTAAGACGATTTGAACCAACGTAAGGGGCTTATTTTTTAAATCGCAATATACAACCAGTAAGGGAGATATATATTTGCTCCCGTATTCTTTTTCTTCATGTTCTGGCATGATTTACACAGTGCCCAGCTGTCAGACCTAATATTGCAAGCCGTCAGCATAGGGTCATTGGTGGTCAGTGTCTAGGGTCTAGAGATTTGACTAGTAATATAAGGATGCTGTGGTGGAAGTGAGCGGTCTCAACCCTGCCTTGCCGTGCCGTGCCGTATATATAATCTACATCCTCTGCCGTTGCAGAAATACTCAAGACTATCCAGTACACCCGGAACAATACAACATCTGTTTCAGCAAAGATGATGCTGAAGAGGCTCCTCTTCTTTTTTAGCCTCTTACAGGCAGTAATCGGCCAGGAGCGCCGTATCTACATTGATACCGTCACCTGCCGTAAGTTTTCAGGCTTCAAGTTCCTCCCTGCGTCGGTACAGTCGACCTCTAATAAAGAAGATAGTCGACAATGGGGACAAGTTTTCGGCAGTCCAGGAGGCCTACCAGTCTGCCATAATCAGGGCAGGGATTACCATCGAGGTATTGCGGCCATGGGCAGTGGAGGGTGCCCCTATCAACACTTTCGACGGCCGCATCAGGAACGTTTTCGACCTGCTGTTCGGGCCGGCGCACACGCGATCAAAAGTGGTCGCTGTTTATGGTGAGTATAGTTTGGCAATCACCACGGTTGGCATGACTACCTAGCTGACAGTGATGGCCAACAGATCACCTCGACAGACTTCCTGAGCTCAAGTATATGAACTACGAGATGTCGAATAGCGCTTGGGTAACAGGAAGGACCATGAATGACATAGTAAGTATACAATCCATCAGTCTCGTTTCGAATTCACCCAAATGAGGCTCACTAACCCACCCATGTGTTAGGAAATTCGCTGCAACGGTGAACACATTAAACCTCATAAAGATCCCAGAGAACCGAATGTCAACCATCGAGACACGATTACGGGAAAGAATATACCTGATGGGAGCCTGGCCTTAACTCTCCTGACACCAAAGACGACAATGATGGCAGTAGCGTCGCTAATTTCGCCGCCTAGTGGGAGGGGTTGGGATCCAAGGGCCCCTGAGATCATCGCGTGGAACCCGTGGAACCTAGCCATCGAGGTCAACAAGGATGCCATCACAATTAACCAGGCCGACGTCGAGGACGCCGCGACTCCCAGGATGCACCGCTGGTTTCAGAACCACATCCCGGCATTGTTTGGATACAGTTCATTTACCCCGATTGATTTGCTGGATAGACTCGAGTCAACCATGCTTCATGAGGTACGCTACACATCAACAAGGAAGGATTTCACTAATTAAGTACTAACGCAGCTCACGCACACTACTACCGGCAGAAACACAGATGACGTCGAATTGGGCAACTCTTACGGCTGGAGGAACTGCTTGAGGATACAGAGCACTAGGAATGCTGGTAAGTACCCGGACCTAAGAGACGTGACTAGGCGGTAGGTATGGATGCTGACGGCTTGCCTTTAGATAGTATAGCCTTGTTCGCCTTGGCTGTCGAGTTGATTGACTTCTACCACTACGACGTGAACGCAGCAGGCGAGCTTACCAAGTTCGAAGTATAGATAGCACACCAAGAGAAGAGGGATAGGCTGTAGAGATTAATATGACATTTGCGGTGCCCAAGTTACCATTTAATCTCGATTATATCACCGCTCATACAGGGCATTAAGATCGGATATCTACTTGCTTAACGAGGAATCAGGCCTATAGGCTTATCCTACAAAGAATAAGTCTCATTTTAGCTTATAGCAGCGATTACCAACATGCTAATAGAACTTTGGAGTAGTAGTTAGTGACTATCCGAGGTATATATAACTATACAATCGTGATTGAAGCCTCGGACTTCGCCAGGGCCGTCCAGACCTCATCATACCACACATCCCTCATATCATGGGTCTGAAACCAAACCTCCATGAGTCCCACTCGCTCATATTCGCCCGTAGAACCATCCCGACTATCCACCAAAACCATAAAGTAGTCTCTAAAGCGATTCTTAGCCCCTTGCCCAACTTGCTTCTCCAATCCGCGAATGTATACCAGACTAGCTGGTAGAAAGGCGCAGTACTTGCAAATGCCGGTGTTTTCTGTCGGCTTGTTATTGGTAATGTACGGTAAAACCTCCACCACAGGGTCGACGTGTAGTTTTGATTGAACGGGGCCGAACCCGAGATGGGCCTCTCCGCTCATCGGTCGACAACCTTCATGCCACTCTTGATCATCTTCGCGAGAGTAAAGCATGAATTTGCCGTACTTAGTGCTAGTTCCTCTTTTCGTCGAGTTGAACTTTGAGCATGGCCTGTGGAGCATGATTGGTAGTCGACTTGACCTTGACTGGAAACGCCCTCTAGTCTCGCCGTCAACTAGGTTGCAGGTGATGGTAGCGTCGTCTGCAATGCTCCTTAGTCGTTGCGGTAGAGCCATGGCGAATTCTGTTTTCTGAAAAGTCACTTTGCAACCGCTGCCAAGTGATGCCCACGACCAGGACGGTGCCGTTCTTTTCCGTGCAAGTATCTCTTTTCGATTCTGCCTCCACTCTGCCACCGTGTGGACATACCACAGCAAGTCATTCTTCAGATAACTCTCCCACAATCCAGCCAAGAATAAATCCCCCGTGAGCTCAGCCGTCTCGGCAGTAAGCCCTGAGAGAGCAGGCAGCATGTCAGTCTGCTTCGTGAGGTTGAGACAGGTATACTCGCTCACGACTCTGTGCCATCGCTCGTAAGCATCAATACGCTTTCCTTTTGTAGGTTTCAAGGCGCGAGAGTGACCTGTTGGTCCCCAGAGAAAGCTTAGGTATCGTGATCGAGATCGTAGGGGTGTGTAGGTACCTCCGAGCGCAACCACGTTATCCCAGGCCCAATGCTGCCTACCACCGCATTCGCAAGTGTTTACATCACCACAATCAAAAGCCATCTCTCCGTGATGGCAATGAATGACACGACGTGATAGCAAGCGCTCCTGCAAGCACCACGCCCGATTATACAGCGGGAAGTACTGTTTAACCCTCGCAAATTCAGAAATGTCTGACTTGACACCAATTCCAACCCCTATCATGAACTCGTGGCCACTGGTGCTTCTCAAGTTGAAGCATTGTGTTGGAATGACCTTGGAAAAGCAGCCTCCTCGTGAATCAGGCGACCAAGTGACTGCAAGGGTAGCGTATGCGTTGCGATAAATGTTGACCATCTGCGCCGCCTCCCGCTTCCAATCTTCATCGTCATTCTGAATAATGCAGAGAGAGTCAATCCAGAGGTAAGGGATCCCAAGTTTCCTCACAAGTTGGATTGCTTGATGGAAGCTAGGAGGGAGCTCCTGTGCAGGGATGAAGTCTAATCGTTCTTGGAGGGACGATTTCTTCGTCATGATTTCGATTGGTGCCTTGCCCCAGCAGTGGCTAAGACACATGTACGTGCCCCGTTGGCCCGTTGAATCAATGAGTTTGACCCCGCTCTCAGATCCTCTGAAGATCTCGGCCACATCAACAAGTCTCGTAGGAAGTATCACATCGCGTCCGATGCCACACTTTCCGTGACCATCTTCACAGCCTTTCAGCCACCCACGAACTCTCTGGAGGCTCAGAGACGAAGCCGTGTCACCTGACAGCCCATTTGTATACCCCATCCCTTTAAAGTGATTGCTGGAGTTGTTGAGGTTGAGAATTCGGACACAATGCTCTGTCCCTGCCTGATCCTGGATATCCAGTACAAATGTGGACTGCTTTCCCCATCGCATGGAAGTGGACTGACGCAATGGTCCTAAATACTCGATCGGAAGCATTTCCAGTATAGACTTGACAGTCTTGCAGCTTCCACAGCCGTTGGAAGCAGACTTTTCCAAATCTGCGAATGTGAAAAGGCGTCCTCGGATCCTGGTGATGTCTCGTACTCTGACCGTTTCCTCAGATGACGTTGGAGTTCGGCGAGAGACACCAGGCTCAGAGTCGTCGCGCCGCCTTGCAGGTGCGCAAAAAAGAGAGCATCCGCTTGTACCGGCGGTTTCCCAAAAGTCGAATGGTCGTTTCTCGCCTTGCCCATGACTAGCCGCCAGGGCGTCCGACAGTGACAATACCGAAACTTCCATAGATTCGTGAATGAGCGCTAGTAGACCGCGGCGATTTTAGCTCGATTATAACGCTTGTACTGGAAATCGGTCGCTTTGCCAGAATTCGAGTGCCAGACACTACTTCCTAGACGTGAATGGGAACAGTGATGATGATGGTTGAAAACTGTCTCATCTTTCCGTTCTTTCCAATAAGGTCATGTTTCTCTGGCTTACCCCCGCTTTCTTATTAACTGCTGCCTGACCACTGTGCGACCACCGCCTGAATTGCAGCCTTATTGCAGCCTGACTGTTGCCTGCATGTCTCAAGTTGGCTTGTCGTAGAACGTCTCGTCCTATTGGTCCAATATCACATACCACTCGGGTTGTATAAATGGCTTATGGTGCCTGGATGATCTTGGCCAAATGCTCGACTTATTTCGTCGCTCTATCAGGAACCGACGAGGCCGCTCTTCTGATGCGTTTTACACAAACAGATCACCTTTCACAAAACACTGCTATCTTGAGGTGACTCCCATATTACTTCAGGAAAGAGGTAGACCTGCGCCAAGCCCTGTGCAGCAACACAGTGCCCTTCACACTCTTCATCGCCTCCTTTACTATTGCCATCGCCCTCGTTAACCGTTGGACGCGCCCCTGACTGCCACCAGATGCGGCATTGTGGATGGCATGGTTACTCGTGGACGTTGCGATACCAAAGGTTGGTGCCACAAGACGATATGCCTGAGTTTAATGGTTACGTATGTCATGACATTAATATTTGGGTCTAGTATAGCGATCAGATTGTGTTTTATGGTCACGAACCCGGGAGGCTAAGCCTTTGTTCTGGGAGGCTTATTTAGCTGGTTAAAGATAACCACGACCACACCATCCTGCGGTCGGTGAGCCATAGTGAAAATTCCCAAACAGATGACTTGTAAGAATAATATACCCCTGTTCCGAAGGATCGCGCCATGGTCGATTTCTTGGCAAGACTGGCAGAGTTCATTTGGGATCTGGTTTGTTGCTATGCGCGACTCTCGGATAGGGTCAGAACTAACACATGTACGAAACTGATGAGACTAGTCTAAGCTTTCCTTTAGAAAACTACAAGTTTATCCTCACTTTAGGACAAGCATCTTCTAAAGATGCGCACGTGTGTGTATGCCATGTCGGGTTAGAGGTGATCGTTCGACAGACAAACTCTTGGCTTAAAGAACCATGACATTTCCCCTCCCTGCAAGGCTCACGTGTGTCAGTCCAGGGGATAGTCTTGGAAGATACGTTCACCTGTGCCAAGATGATGCCAAGGAACCGGTGGGAGGTCGCCAAGATGCAACCTCGAGGGGGGTGTGAGAGTGACACTACGATACCCGGGACAAGGATTCGGGTGGCTTGCCAAGGACGACATTCTGCATGGAAGAAATGGCCAAGAGTTTGTGGTGCTACGTAGTGCAGGAACGGAGGGTTGGTGGTTTGGGAGGCATGGGGATATTCCTACTGCGGTAATATGTCGTGTGCAGTATCGAGGAGGTACCAACGTCCCAGCTACACGGTGAACATGGCGATACCTCCGACGCTACGTATCCCAACCAGCTGGTCGACCAACCGACCGCTGGTTTTACTGTATTTTCTGGCTATCTAGTTGAGCGGCTTGCTCGAACTCAGCTGTTGGAAAATCCGAAACGAAGCGCGCTCTCAAGATCCTACTCTGGCGTCGCGTTGTTTATCAATTATCGAGGTATCACAGAATCTTCGATCTTGTCCCGGCCTCAACTGTGATAAAGAACACATTTTCACAGAATCTTCAAGCACATGCAGTTCGGGGATTCAACTCCGTCAATTAAAGGTCTTAAAGTAAATACTAACAACAAATTCCGACCTCGGTATCTTTCTATGCATATCAAGCCCGCTTTTCTAATATCATAACATGTGTGCTATGCCACTACTCCGTGGCATTCTAAAAGAGAGACCGAGCTTCAAGCTCAAAACAGGTTGAGAGGAGGATGAGAGTGTTTGTTTAAAAGTGAGGGGCGTTGAGGGCCAGACCCATGAGACAGCCACCGATGAGACCAGCGATGGGGATGGTCATGATCCAGGAGAAGACCAAGAGGAAGACTCGCTTCCAGTTGACGGCGCTCAGGCTGCCGTTGCACAGACCGACACCGACGGTGGCACCAGTGATGCACATGGAGGTGGAGACGGGGAGCTTGTACTGGGAGAAGACGAGGACGGTGATGGCGGCACCCATCTCCATGGAGGAACCACGGCTGGGAGAGTGGTAGGTGATCTTGTTACCCATAACTATTGTCTGTTAGTGGATGTTCTAAGTCGATAGTAGAAGTGATGCTTACCCTTCATGATGTTGTATCCGTAGGTGATGAAACCAATGCAAATGGTGGCGGCGACAATACCAATCTGCCAGAGAGGGACATCGGCCTTCTTCTCGGCAGGCTTGCCAGAGTGCCAAGCAGCGTACATACCAGCCCAGACACCGACAGCGTTACCAACATCGTTGGCACCGTGAGCGAAAGAAGCAGTGCAGGCAGTGATGATCTGGACGAAAGAGTACAGGTACTCGACCTCGTTGGAGTACTTGGGAGCCTTGGCGTAGACGCGAGCCATGCGCTTACCCTCGGGAGTACCCTCGATGCCGATCTGAGCAGTGTGGATGTCGTAGTGGGCACCGTAGAGGAGAGCGCAGACGATCTGAGCGGGGATGCGCTTGACGATGGCGATCAGGTTGTGAGTCTCGTGGATGGAACCGGCACCAATGGGGTTGGCGTGGAGAGTGCGCATAGCCCAGCCAAGAGGACCACGGGACTTGCGGAGCTTAGCATGGTGCTTCTCGGTGTTCTCACGGAGCATTCGCTGGTAATCCTCCTGAGAGGACTCGGCAAGGTTGAGGGTGTGCTTCTCGTTGGTGACCTCGTGAGCGGGGTGGGCGGGGGAGATCTCATCGTCGTTGCTGCCCTTCTTGGGGTCGTACTGAGTCTCGGAGTCCTGGTTGGAGGCCTGGTCGTCCTCGGCATCGTGCTGGATGACGGCGTAGTTGGGGACACGGGCGTTCTCAGCATCAGGAGGAGGAGCGCGCTTGAACAGGAGGGGTCCTTGCCAGGCATCCCACCAGCGGAGGGTGTAGTCGCGCTTGATGACGACGGCGTGGACGAAGGGAACAAAGAAGATGGCGGACAGGAAGAACAGACCCCAGCCGACACCCAGAGTGACGGCGGCGATGTACCAAGCGGGCTTCTCAGTGAGACCAAGGCGGGGAGAACCCTTGTAAACGATAGAGAGCGTGCAGATGGTACCAGCGATCAGGAAGAAGAAGGGAGAGGTCCAGACAGCCCAAGGGACAGGGTTCTTGCGGACATGGACAACAAGCTTAACAAGCATGAAGATGATGGCACCAAAGCAGCCAGCGATGGCGGGAGCCATACCGAGACCGGCAAAGATAGCACCGAGACCCTGGCCACCGTTCCAACCCCATTGGACCTTGCTGGCACCGACAGTAGCGATACCAACACCAGCGAGCGAAGAAATGAGAGAGTAGGTCGAAGAGACGTGGGCATTGTGCTTGGTGCACCACATAACCCAGAGAGAGGCACCAGCGGAGGCACAGGCGAAGGCGAGAAGCTGGACACCGGCGTTGTCACGGAAGGCTTCCATAGGAATGATGCCGTTCTTGATGGTCGAGGCGGTTCGGGCGCCGACTGTTAGGGCACCGAGGAGTTCGAAGATACAGCAGAGGATCATGGCGCCTCGGTATGTAACCGAGCGCGATGAAACGCTGGTAGCCCAAGCGTTGGCGACATCGTCTGAAGGAAGAAGTTGTTAGGGAATTGTTGTCGATGGGATGTGTATGCGTCATAGGCGCCAGGGTGAGAAGAGGGGAATGGGGAATACTACTTACTGGCACCGTTGTTGTAGGCCTCGAGCAGGGCGAAGCAAGTGCCTAGGGCAAAGACGTAGGTGTAAGCCTCGAGCACCATCTTGACTGGTTTGGCTTTTTGATTCGGGAAAGAAGGAAGAAGAAGCCAAGCAGTCGAATGAGAGTTGTGCTGCTGATGATGATGGATGGAGAAGAAAGGGATGCTCGAGCAAGAAAGAAAGAGATAAATCGAGGGGTCTCAGACAGCTTCTTTTAAACTCTCGGGGACACTGGAGCTTTACCTGCATGTCGATACGGCACCACCACCCCCACCTCGGACGCTACCCGCAGTCGAGAAGCAAGAGACAGAAGAGCTCGGTGAGACGATCTGGCTACCGATTACTTTGGTGTAAACACCCAGCGGCCGAAAGCCCACGCAGCAGTGAGAAACGTGCTGGTTTGCCGCATTGGGCGTTCCCCTGTCAGTGTGTTGCTCCCCCGGGTGGTACGGAGTACATTTAAGCATAACCCTATGAGATTCGTTCAACACCCCACGTGGGCAAGATCTGATGCTAAAGACGCTTCATGATTGGGTCAGTGCTCGTCGCAAGAGGGTGCAGGGGGGGTGTGGGTGTGGCTTAGCGACGGCGTCCGCCTTCAAACACCATCAACCAGGGTAGAGAATCCAATCGAGCAGGCAGGCAGACACTCCCATCTGCCAAGTCGCGTGGAGCCGTCTTGGTCAAGTCTTGTCGATCGCCCAGAACACCTTCTTGATCCGAGGAGCCGCAGCCCCTGCAACAGCGAGAGAAGACGTCGCGTGCGTGAAGATACAGTGCTGGATTTTTAGCTCCAGCTCCCCGAAGAGCTTCAATTTAGGCATGATTTGATGATGCGAGGCAAAAACTATGCTTAAAGTCAAAGGGGAGACACACACATGCGAACAAATGGGCACGTGGGGTAAGACATGGAAACACTGCGCAGTTTGTGGTCTTTGCCTAGATCCTTTTTGTCATTTTTTTTTCCCACAGTTGACCAAGAAACTCCATCCTTCATCTAGAAACTCGTACGTACGTAGGTTTCGGACGTTCAATGTTTCGTGCGTGCCCAAATCTCCATCTTCTGGCTTGGCAATCTTGGCACACGCACACACACAAGAACCACCTCAAAGAGGAAAAAAAATCTAGACGGCCCACGCCGTTACCAAACATCAAGAAAGATCCACCGTCGGTCTCCAAACCTGGTTAGTTGGCCCCAGGCCTCGCACGCTGGCCGGGCTCCGTCCGACTCCGAGCACCACAGCTGGGGGTTTAAGCTTAGCCCTGTTTAGGCGCTCCGTTGGCCCCTTCTAGCCATTGTCTCCGGTGAGACGTGGGTTTTCTTTGCAAGGGAAAAAAAAAAAGTTCCACTCGGTGGCCCAAAACGAAGGAGGAGAAGCTGTGGCCACTTGTAACGGGCACATGGGGAATTGCTGCGATCTTATAGGAAGATGAACACGTTCGTCCAGATCCCCGGACAAAGTAATAGCTGGAGAAGCCTAGGCCGAACGATTGAAATGGTCTCGCCACTTTTACTGGCACCTCCATGTCTAAGCACGTGCTTATCCTCACATTTGATCCTCACGTTCCTTCAAGGCGCACCACACCCAACGTCGGGGCAAGAGTCCATTCAGAGACGAGGCCTTTCACCGAGGGACCGCCACAATGAAGCCGCCCACTTGACGAACCTCTTCTCGTATACCGAGTACGATTTATCGAAGTGAAAAAAGCTTTGATCACGCGTTGGTTTTCTCTCAATTGTTTGTCGTGAGGCAGCGGAAACGCGTTGCTCCACTTTGTCTAGAACCTTGACTTGAACAACGTCTCGCCTTACATTCTTGAACGATTGTCACAATCAGACAGTTTAACAAATTTCATCGCCACAGTCTTGAGGTCATCTCGAGATTTGCTATCAAGAATCGGCAATGCTTGCCGTATGCCAAGCTTGCCAAGTCGCTAACATCGGGAACACCATTGTGCTGGGATGCCCTTCGGATCGGTGGCCGTCTTGGCCGTTTTGATTGATGGTCTCCCGTTGGCGTGCTACTGCTGCCCGTTCAGATGCCATGGCCGTTCCTTGCACCCACGGGGACCAGAGGAGGCGTCTACATTGGGTGCAGCGATGCGCCCCAGACGCCCAGCCGAGCTGACCTCGCATGACACCCCCTAGCAGCGGGCACGACCGTCTACAGATCCCCTTGATTTGTTCTTCTCCACTTGGACAGTACATCTAATTCATGACGTGCGTTATGCATGTGCTATAGCGGGATGGCCGTGGGACGAGTCGAGAGGCCACGCCGTGGTTGATTGATCAGCCAACAGGTCCACTGGTTGTTGGTCATTACAGCTGACTTGGGGGTGTTCTGGTGTAGGATTGGTACTAGTCTAACCCTTGTCGCATATGCAATGTGATAGATGATTGCTATAGTGACCATTAACATTGCAGTGGCCAGAGGGTGCTGTCATTGTGTGTAGATCCTGGGTCGTTCGTGTTGAAGCCATCACCAAGACAAACGCTGATCATGTCGATACTTGGAGGTAGGACTCATTTCCGGCACCAAGATAATCAATCTTCTATAATTCCATAATTTTATTTCCATGGGGATCTAGGTTCTAGATATTTCATCTCGATGCTGTTTGTCCCGTGATATTGAGTGCTTCCATCAAGATTGTTTGAGATGATGGTTCACCAGTGTCTCATCGACACTTTCACTCAGCAACGCGACAACCCGAAAATTCACGGTCGAGTGAGACTCCCAAGACTTAAAATATGATTCAAAAAGCCAATATGCTTAAACACTTTCATTTTTACTACATTCACATGCTTATCTTCACTTTAACGTGGCTCAACGCGTACAACAATCTCACTCAGCATACTACCCTACACCTGAAATGAAATCAGGCTTCAAAGATTGACACTCCCTTGTGGATGCCGCATCCTTGCAAGCTGATATCCCATCATGCATTATTAGCCATCCCGCGTTTAAAGCTGAACAGCGGCATCTCCGCACCCTGCAAACATCGCATGAACCAATCCACCAAACCCGTGGGCACCCCTAGCCTCCTGTGTCGATCTGGCATTAGACAAGCTATTCTCTCCTGGGAATAGTCACCCGGACTCTCCATATTCTAGACGCAGGCTATCCTCAAATAACTTTTGCAGGCGCGGACCCTCGCTGTCGGCAACTTCTGCACTGGTCCGTACCGCCCCGAAGGGATGATAGGGAAAGAGTCTGGGCAAATCTTAGTCGATGTAACATGATCTGATTACTTCTCGCCTTACCCGTATTCTGGAACAAATGTTATGACGGCGTCGGCGTCTTTTTCTGCTCTTGACTTGACGATTCGGATCCAGAGTTTCTCGAAGAATGCACGTTCAGCTGCGAAGGTTGGGTTGAGTGGCTCTGGGCACTGGGTGGACTGTGTTGTACCAATGCGCGTATGGATGTGATACACCTATAAAACGCGTCAGAAATTTCTCGGTGAACGTAGTGGTGTACCGACATGAGGGATGACTCTGTCCAGTAGCTCCTGGTCCTCCTCGCCGACGTCGAGCAGCCTCTCGCAGCCAACGATCCAGTGGGAGAAGTCGCCAGTGATGCGAAGCCTGCCAAGATGAGTCAATTGACACGAAAGATTGACGAGAGAGATGGTACGGAACGCACTCTGGCACCCTCTCAAGCACATAGTCTGTAACGTATGGGTTGAAAAGCCCCCGGTTACGATGCGTTTCATGGCAAACCCGCCCTTCAAACCCCAATTCCTTGTCGATCGGCAGAGTCCTCTCAAAGAAGTAAGCAGCCTGTTCCCACGACCAAAAATCTCTTAATCGATGCGTGGTCAGCTCGCAGCTACTTTTATTGCACACGACGACTTACGCCCCAGATTGCGCGTTGATCTTGACTGGGTCAAGCACTTGCGCTCGACGAAGCTCTTCCCAATATCCCTCGAGGTGAACATCAGGCGTAAGGTTCCGGGGTCGCGGGCCACGATATCGATGCCACGCAGAGAAGATTCTAGGAAGATTAATTGAGGAAACAATTCTCACCGAGTCTATGGGAGACATACGTGATGCTAATCTTCAAGCCTAGGTCATCGCAGAGCTTCCGCACCTGCCACCGTTGATCCTCGTTCAAGTCGTAAGGAACCATCTCGACACCATCTGCCGGGCTTGGATTAATAACTGAAATATGTAACCTGGAAGGTTGGTGGGAATTTTCATTGATGCCGCGAGTCGCGATTTTGCCGACATACCATACCCAAGTTTCTTCCACTCCACGAAGAGAGGCTTCCATGCTTCGAAATTCTCACCCGGCTCGACGCCCCATGTAGACCTAAATCGCTCGATGCGAACCATCTTGGATATGTGACAACTAAATTTGAGAGCTGAATTGTTGATTGAGTGTGCGGATGGCGTATCTTGTGTTGCTCAAGGCATAGTCGACGATAAAGTCTGGAGTATGGTTGCGGTTGGGACTGAAGGAATAAATACCACCACCCTCTCTCTCCGAAGCCGGGATTAGGGCTCCCCGCATCAATCTAAACGCCTAATTACTGGTTAAAGTAGGGGTGTTCGGTACAGGACGGCCATGAGCTCGGGGATCACAGTGGGTTTCCTCTTTCGGACCCGAAGACGGGTTTCTGTGCTCCGGCATCACCGGACTTGATCGGAGAGAGCCCGGAAGGATACAGGAGTGAAAGAAAAGGGGCCAGTAATACGTTATGAGCTTTCCTGTTATAATTCGAGCCCTTTTAAAGTTCAACTGTAAGTTCAATTTTCGAGAGATCTCTGCATATGCCCGCTCGTCTTCACGACAAAGAATCCACCCTGAGCTCCGTCTATAGCCGTCAGGTACCAGGTGCTTCTACAGTGAACACAACAGAATGTGATAAAGTTTAGACTAGGATGATAACACAAGTTTAATGTGGTCTTTAAAAGAGTAAACAGTTAGACGAGTTTTGGTTCATCCGAGACGTCACTGCTTGGCACACCTTGATGAGCGTTGCCTTCAACTAGGAGAGGACTGAAGTATCTTGGAGTGATTTAAATGCATTTTAGATTCCTGATGGTATTTGTTAAGCTTTTTGATAAATCTTTCTTAATTCAGAGATTCCGTGGTCTAAATAACATTATGTTAGAGATCACCTCGCGGACTTTGGGAGAATTCCAGGACATGGACACGCTTATATTCATCAAGAATTTTGTGATCCGCTTAGTGGTGTTTACATCTTTACATTGAGGGTATTCATATGTACCGATTACATTCTTACAAACCTTTGCTCGACACGTCCGCGACAAGTAGAGGGATCACAAGCTGTCAGGAGGATCAGGATTCACAAGGAACTCTGTTCTGAGCCCTGCATCTTTCCATTTAGGTGAAATTGAGACTAAAAGTACCGGTACATGAGATTATAACACTTTGACAGGTGTGTATCGGTAGCTTGGGCCGTTAGCTCAGCTCAGTCGTTGACAATGATGGATGCGCACGAATGTTAGTAACGGTTGATTAAATGACTCAAGGGTCATACTACCTTTCTTCCGGAACTAAACCAATAAGTGATTATAAATGCAGGTTAGTTACGAAGTCTCCTCCGTAGCGGGTAAACATTGGTAGAGGTAAATGTCTCAAACACAATGTTCTGAATAGTGTCATCGGCTGAAAGAAACGCCGCCGAGGTCCGAGGTATATAGTCGCACAAAAGTTGGGCCGATTGGTCTCAAGAGACTTGATTGGTGCAGAAAGCTTAATAAGGTCAAGATCCCGGGTTCCGTTGGAGATGTCTCTTGAAGGGCGTCATTGACCAATATCTCCGCATCTCGAGCTCCCCCAAACAGCCCAAACTCCAACATTCACAACTCAGAACTTGCTTTCCCATCATGTTTGAAGGATTCCAATCTTTTGATGTTAAAACATCTACCGAAAATGTTACTATTCATGGGTTAAAGAGCGGCGACTCATCGTCGTCAAAGCCTCCGTTGTTGTTGCTCCACGGCTTTCCCCAAACCCTCCACATCTGGCATCGCGTTACGCCTCAGCTCCTCGACAAGTACACCGTTATTCTAATTGACATCCGCGGCTACGGACAGTCATCCAAACCGGAAGATGTCTCCGCATACGCCAAGAGCGCCATGGCCCGCGACTGCATCGATGTGATGGACTCTTTGGGCTTTACCGACTCCTTCTACGTCTGCGCCCACGATCGAGGAGCAAGAGTAGCCCATAAGCTATGCGTCGATTATCCAGACCGAGTGCGCAAGGTTATTCTGCTCGATATTTGTCCGACACTTTCCATGTACACAAAGACCGACTTCAACTTTGCCAAGGCATACTTTCACTGGTTCTTCCTCATCCAGGATGCTCCGCTTCCAGAGATGATGATCGCTGGTCGGTCGAGGCACTTTGCAGAGCTGTTTATGGGAGGAAGACAGAAGGAGGGATTGAAGTTCTTTGACCCGACCTGTTTTGACTTTTACGCCAAAAGTCTGGAAGATGAGGCGACGGTTCATGCAATGTGCAACGATTACCGGGCGAGCGCAACGTTGGACTTGGATGAGGCTCGGGCGGACTTGGAGCAGGGGCGTAAGATTAGCAGCCCGTTGCTTATGCTTTGGGGGAAGCATGGAGTCATTGAGAAGTGTTTTGATGCTGTTAAAGAGTGGAAAGATGTGACTGAGCCGGGCGTGCCAGTCGAGGGACGTAGTGTTGACTCTGGACATTATATCCCAGAACAAGCGCCTGGAGAAGTCGTATCTGCTGTGCTGGACTTCTTCAAGTAGTCAGTTAGAGCTAGATGACTGTTAGAGATGTAGAAATCTTTCACTTCAGTTGATACTATTTCGACAGTAAGCCTTTCGAATCATCAATCTAGGCTGCAATGATGTCAAAAGCAATCAGCCACAATAACAAAAAAACACAGCTATCAATACATGACGGTATCAAAACCCAATACCTTAAAACACCGTAGCCTAGTTTCGAATCATCTCTGGCACAATCTCAGTATTCCTAGACACGCCTCAACATTGACCAGACAGCACCTATGAGCTATGGGCATAATATTTTACCGTGCTAATCATTTGATTCGGGAGTCGGATCCCGGGTTCCGAGGCTGCAAATCGTTAATGGGACGACCTGCAGACGGGCGGCCTTTTCTTTTGCCGAAGCCCCTCACCTCAGCTCCGAGACACGGTGATACCCATCTTCCATATTAGTCGCTTGATACCCAGTTCTCAATATCTTCAAACTACACCTTTTACTTCTCAACTATTGCAATGGCCGGAAAAACACTCAAAATCGCCGTGATACCCGGTGACGGCATCGGCATCGAGGTGATGCCATACGGTGTTCGATGCCTCCAAGCCGCTGCCCAAAAGTTCAACCTATCTCTCGAGTTTGAAGAATTTGACTTTGCCAGCTGCGATTATTACGAGAAACATGGCGACATGTTGCCCGACGACTGGAAGGAGACACTCACCAAGTTCGATGCCATCTACTTTGGGGCTGTGGGAATGCCGGACCGGGTGCCCGATAACATCAGCCTCTGGGGAAGCCTTCTCAAATTTCGTCGCGAGTTTGATCAGTATATCAACTTGCGTCCTTGTCGCCTCATGCCTGGAATTCCATCTCCACTTGCTGGTCGTAAGCCAGGCGATATCGACTTCTGGATCGTGCGCGAGAACACGGAGGGAGAGTACAGCAGCATCGGAGGTATCATGTTTGAGGGGACAGACAGGGAGACTGTTGTTCAAGAAACCGTCATGACTCGTGTTGGCGTTGATAGAGTTCTTCGTTACGCGTTTGATCTCGCCCAAAGCCGACCGCGCAAGAAGTTGACGAGTGCTACCAAGAGTAACGGCATCAGTATCACCATGCCTTATTGGGATGCTCGCGTGCGCGAGATGCAAAAGAATTACCCCGACGTCGCTGTTGACAAGTACCACATCGATATTCTCACGGCACACTTTGTACAGCGTCCTCAGATCTTTGACGTCGTGGTCGGAAGCAACCTCTTTGGAGATATCCTATCAGACTTGGGACCAGCTTGCACCGGAACCATCGGAGTTGCACCATCTGCAAACATCAATCCCACTGGGGGATTCCCGAGCTTGTTCGAACCGGTTCATGGGAGTGCACCGGATATCTTTGGCAAAGGGATTGCTAATCCGATTGGCATGATTTGGGCGGGCCAGATGATGCTGTCCCACTTTGGCTTCAATGATGCTGCGGATGCCATGTTGAAGGCTATTGAGACTGTTCTTGCTCGGTCTGATAAGGAGGTTATGACGGCGGATATGGGAGGAAAGGGAAATACGCAGAGTTTGGGCGAGGCTATCGAGAAGGAGATCTTGTCCATCTAGGAAACGCTAGCGCCCTTTTGAAGCAAGTACTCAAAACTGTAAAAGTTGATAGGCCTTGGTAAAAATGAGACATACATTACATGTGTCCAGTTGCATCGGTGTGGTTGTTGACTCGTTCTCACGATGTGTCTTGCAGATCAGGTGATGGGCTCGGGCAAACTCCAGGTACCGACTCGCATGCATGGAAGCGAAAGAGGGAAGCATCCAAGATTTATGTCAAAATAATGCGATTGGTGCCAAGACCTGAAGCCCCTGACCATCATCTGTCGGCTGCCAACACCTTTGGAGAAAAAGCCACTTAACAACAAACCCAGTATGACCAGCTACCGAAGAAAGCACACGACTTTCCCCGGCTTTTCATTACTCCAGCTAATGCCTAAATCATTCAGGCTATTTCTCCAGTTTTCATCCTTCAAGCTGACGCGACGCGACTCAGACCATGCTAGGGTCCCCGGCCACTACCCCAAACTCGATTCTCAGCAACGGAATCGATCCCGAAGTGTCTTCAACTTGAATGAAAAAGAGAGAAATTTTTTCTCTCATTAAAAAAATTGAAGTAAGCAGGGATTAGAATGCCCGAGGTCCTGGAAAACCCTGACTCGGCCCCTGAAAAAACAATCGGTGAAGGTAACGCAGATCATGCATTTGCGTTGGGTAGAGACTGAAGATCATGAACTTCTACGTCCCGCTTACGTTTGTAAACAACATGTCCAATAGAGTCGTCACAAAATAATTACGGCTGTGGGCCATTGTTAGGTAATTGGTGCCATGGCTTCTCTTGGCGTTCCTACTGGGATTATTCCGTTGCCAACTGTCCACGAGACGTTCGTATAAAGAGCTCATCAGACGGTTTATTTCCTTTGTGCCTTCCCAGGCTTTCAGATCTGTCTCCTCGTCTTGCACTAGTTTGGTGCCCATAGCCTTGTAAATCACCGGCCATATGGAACCTAGAATTACTCGCCTCCCCATTCCTCGTCAAGCTGCTCTCCCTCCAGAAGAAGGATACGTCACACGCTGAAAGTAGCCAAGCCAAGAGTTTCGGTCTGAGACAATGCATGTGTACATACAGGGAGCCAACTCGTGGCTTAACGAGCACGTCGAGATATTCATCCGTCGGCACGTGCCCGACGCTGTTTTCTACGACGACTTTGCTTCCTTTCCTGAGGATGCCGACACGGTGTTTCAACTGTGTGATGGATGGCACCTGAATCGACACTTTGCTGCTTTGAACAAGGCTAGCAATGGACTCCTCAACGCATACCCCAATAGCGATGCACTCGCTCGAAAGGATCATCTCGCTAGGGTCGTGGATTACTGGACTACCAAGAGACCGGACAGCATTCTCAAAGGTCACGTGCCCGCCACTGTTCGACTTTCTCTCGATTACGCCGAGTATGTTGATGATGCCCTGGCTGCTGCTGACGACCTTACTCTTCTGTACTCCCTTGAGGACAACGAGCAGAAGGGAGCAGAAGAACGCGATTGGTGGATTCTCAAGCCGGCAATGATTGACTGCGGTCATGGAATCCGTATCTTCAGTACCATTGAAGAGCTCGCCGGTAACCTCGAACTTGCTGCCAACATTTCCGAGGAAGAAGAGGACACAGACGAGGATGCTCAGTCCATCGGCATGAGACCTCAAGAAGATGATGAGTCCGACTTTTCGCCTAGCCTATCGACTCCTGGTCTCAACTCTCTGGATGCTCTGATCACGGCTACTGGAAAGCTATCTTTTGATCCAGCAAAGATGAAGGAACCCCCACTGCTCATTGATGAGCACGAACGCATCCCATCAGCCTGGATGCGCGAATTCGTCGCTCAGCAATACATCGTGGCGATTCCTCCCCTCGATGGAAGAAAGTGGCATGTCCGAGCCTATGCCCTTTCTATCGGTCGCCTCAAGGTTCATGTCTTTCGAGAGATGCTCGCCTTGCTTGCACTGCAGGACTATGAACCTCCCTGGAAGAACCCGAGTCTGAAGTCATCTCTGACCAACACGGCACTTCAAGAGGAGGACGAGTTCACAAGCAAGGAATCAATGAGGGAGTTTTGGAAAATCTCCGACGACTTGCTTCCTGGCGACTGGAAGAACAGCATCTTCAACCAAGCCTGTGAAATTTCCGCTGAGCTATTCCGCGCGGCGGCTCATACCATGGCAGACAAGTTCACGCCACTAGACAAGTGCTTTGAGCTCTTTGCCATTGACTTTCTCATCGATTCCAATGGTAGCGCCTGGCTGCTCGAGGTCAACGAAACACCGGCGTTTTATCAGCACGGGTACGCTGGGTCTTTGGCTCTGAGACTTATGGAGTCACTTATTTGTGTGACAATGGAGCACATGGGCAAGGCGAAACTTGAGGATGAGAAGAATGCTGCGGCAAAGGAGTGGTTCGTTGAGGTGTTGGATGCCACTAATGAACTTGCTAAGAGCAACATTACTGAGATCATGCCTGGAGATTGAGGAACGTGGATATGGTGTTAGACTTTGCTTTATTGTTAGCATGGAGTTTTTCATGATAGATGTAGAGAAAAACACGTTGCATTTTTGGTCAATCCTTCTCATCACGCGCCCTATTCTTGTTGACTGAGATTCAATACTCAACTTTACATGGGTCTCATAGGATTGAGAGCAACAACGTTCAATAAGGAAGACGGTGACCCCTCGACCATTATAGATTTAAACCTTGAGACATCTAACACACAACCCCGACTACACTGGTCCCTTTCGAAACGTTTTCCCCAGGTTCGAATATCTCCCAAAGAAATAATTGACTGCAAGAATATCTATTCTATTTTCTGAAGAAAGACTCAGAGTTCAGTTAGCTGATGACGACATATACATACTGAAAGCTGTGCTTTTCCCAATGCGGGATGAACTACGCTCAACCCGGGGGGTTTCTAGGAAAACAAAGTTACAACTAATGAACTGATCCTGAAATAAAAATTGATCACAAAATTCTGGTTTGCAATGCAGCCAATGAGAGAATCAACTGACATGACTAAGGAAGAGGACCGATCTTCTGGCTCAGTTATCCCATCAAGGGCTGGGCATCAACTATAATAAAGAACACACACATTTCTAACACATCATGGCATCATGTCCCAATGTAACACCGTGGAGGAAGAGGAACAAAGTTTCACGTAGTAAAGTTCAGGTGATCCGTTTTATCCGCAAGTTATGTTGCCTTCTCAAGTGCCTAGCCAATTTTATATCCAGTCCTCCCATCTAGGCGGCAAAGATGGAAGTCATCGAGTGAACCTGATGTCCAACTTATCACGGAGCGAGCACATTCGGTTCGGAATCGAGTTCTCTCTTGTGATAGGGTGTTGGCTAAATATAGCCCGGCTATTACCCCATGCGGTAATTCGGATTCCTTCGCGCTGGCGACCCAATCGGGTGAAGCAACTGGGAGCTTTACATTCAATGTTGCCAAAGAGCAAAGTTGGGCTCTGCCCTTTGCTTTTATCCGATTTTGAGCATCTGATTATAGACACTCTATAGATAACTATTCAAGACGAGACGAGACGAACACCAACTCAAATAAGTATTTATAGCCGAGGTTACACATGACGGTATAGTGCTAACAACCAGCTGCAGCCATCCGCTTAAGGATTGTTTCTGCGCCACCAATCCTTCAGCAGGATTTTACTCACCAACGGCACCGGAACCGTCGGCTCAGTGGCACAGGGCGCTGTGAGATTTGTGGTCTCGTGCGCTGGCGTTTCAGATCTCGATTAATCTCCAGTGGCGTGATGAAGGGATATCCTTGCAACCCACGCAGAGTTGAAGACTTTTGACCACAGTTTTATGTCTCGTATTAACTGATGATAATGGCTTACTCGGAAAAATACGTCTCATATATGATAGAAGACATGAAGGAGTACAAAAAACTGGCTGCTGACTTGTGTTCAAGGTTGTGCCACAACTCAGCCTCTTTCTAAACATAGTTAGCTGCTGCTGCCAACTCACAGACCCTGCCTGCCTAGACTTGGCGTGATACATAAATGTCTCCACAGCTGCCACTTGAACATTTCCTCGACACACGTGAAAAACGTCGTCCTTCTCCTCCAAAGCAACCTGTGGAAAGAGTGTCGCCATGGCAGAACAAGGGTCTTATGAGCTATTACCCAAGACTCCAAGGCCTGCGGTGCAACCAGTCTCTCTCGACGATCGAGACGCGCCAATCTCGCCGCTTCTGCCGACGCACCCAGCCGCTGCGCTTCGATCACCAAAGGGCAAGACCAACAAGTTCCGACTAGTCTTTTCCGTGTGGTCACTAGAACTCGGATCGCTACTTCTGAGTCTATTGTCGTTTGCTTGTTTGGTTACTCTGCTCTTTGTATACGACCGCGAGCCCATCTCAAAATGGACCAAGTTTCCACTCTCGTTAAACGCCGTCATTTCGATCCTTGGAGCGATCACAAAGGCTTCCCTTGCATTCGTGGTTAGCATGTGTCTTTCGCAATGCAAGTGGAATTGGGTTGGAAACTTTGCTGAGCCACTGGTTGACTTTGATCGGTTCGATGCTGCCAGCAGAGGGCCGTGGGGGAGTGGTCGACTCCTCGTATCTATGGTACGACGTCCGTGAGTATCGTCTTCTCTGATTGTCTTGGTTAACTCACGTGAGTCATAAAACTGACTTCACATGTAGTCATTGGGCTTCTCTGGGTGCACTCGCAGCACTAATCCTAATTGCATTCGAGCCTTTCCTCCAAGCCATCCTGACCTTCAAAGACCAGACGGTCAGAGTTGACCTGAGCGAATTAAACGACGTTCAGCCGACTATTGGAAGCAGTTCTGTCCTGGATGCAGGAAGCTGGACTGGGACAAACCAAATCGCCCTTATCAACGTTCCCTTCAATGATTCAAATGGCAAAACGCTACTCTATCAGGCTACCGTCGGCCGGAAGGTACGCGTCGATATGGGAATGACAGCCGCAATTTGGTCTGGCTTCTCTTACCTCGTCACAGCGGAAAACCTCTCACCCTCATTCTCGTGCAGGACGGGAAACTGCACTTGGGCTAACTATACCTCTCTGGCACTCTGCTCCAAGTGTCAGGATATTTCTCAATATGTCAAGAAAACATCAGGTGTCATCAAGGTACCGAACGGGATCAGTTCAAGCGGATGGGTCCTCAACAAGGGCGAAAAGCTTCCAGATGTCAGCAACACTATTCCCGAGGCGAACATGCGCGTGGTCGGGGAGAAGCTGGACTACACAAAGTATACGGTCCCAGGAATCAATCTGAAGATATCAAATTACAACGGAAAGACACGGAGAGAGTCTGATGAAGATTCGAACTATCCTGACACCTACCTCACGACGACGGCCACAACGAACCCCGGCAAGACATTATCCTTCCGTGACTCTCGCACACTAGCTCTTGCTATACAATATTTTCAGGCGAATGAAACTTGGCAAGATAACAAAACCACGTGGGAAGATACACCAGTCACGGCAAAAGAGTGCGGACTCTATTTCTGCGTCAATGAGTACGAGTCTGTAGTGGAACAGGGAGTTTTGAACGAAAAGGTGCTCGCTTCCTGGGCGAACAAGACTGTCGACTCGTACACTGACAGCGAAGGGGCTCAGAAGGAGTACATGAAGTACAAGAACAACTCCCTCGATTTGGCCCCTGGATATGTCATGGTTCCGGATCTTCAGATTTACATCCCGGATAAGGACTTTCGCTCTCGATCGGCAAATCTCACACAACAAACATTCAACATCTCACAAACAACAGTCGTGTCACTAATTGAGAGTCTCAAGGAGGGGTTCTGCGCTCGAAGTAGGAACGGCACTGAGTGTGACTGGGAGAACCAAGTTCTCGTCTATCCGTCTCTCCCCGGTGACGGACCACCAGGATTCATGTTTGCACTGGGCGAATCAACCGATATCCCAGGAACGATTGAAAACGTTGGGTTAAGTGTAACCAAGTGGATGCGCGATCGCAAATCGAAATCCTCCCCCGTGACGGGCGAGGAAACGAGGTCGATCGTCATCACGAGGGTTCGATGGGCGTACTTGGCTTATCCCACAGCGACGCTCCTTGTGGCATTCATGTTTGCGGCATTGGCTATTTGGGAATCAAGTAACTTGAAGCGTCCTGTTTGGAAAGACAGTGCCTTGGCTACACTGGCATACTCTCCTGATGGAGAGTTTAGAGAAAGGCTCAAGGAGGCGGCGGTTTCTGGGAAACTGTCTGAGGTGGCGAGAAATACGAATGTTAGCCTGGAGTATCAGATGGGGCATGGGAAGATTGTATCAAGGGGAGAACGGAAACAAAGCGCAGAGATTCCATGTTGAGCGTGGATTTAGTAACATCGATTTGTAGATATTCTCGGTTAATGACATTGGTAATTGCAAGCACACATGAATAGAGATACCCAGTTTGTCAAGCCCAAGTCCCTAGTCGTTCAATAACCAGTGAATTCCCTTGATCATGTCTCTCCAGTAATCTTGACATCGGTCCAGCTCAGGCCAGTTGGTCCAAAACATGTGCCCATACCCTTCATATAGCTCAAGCCGAGTGTGAGCTTCCCACTCTTCTTCCAAAGCCCGTTTGTAGATAAGAGCATGGTCTCGGAGAGGGTCCAGTCCCGCAACCTGGAAAAAGGTCTTGGGTAGTTTGTGTTTTGTCTCGGCTGTGGGCGGATACCATTCTTTCGCAAAGGGTGAGAAGAGAGGTGAGTGGATGTCTACCTTGAGTAGCGTCTCGATGAAACTTCCAGCTGTGGTATCTTCAGGGTCCTCAAGAAGAGGTCCCAATACAGGGTCGGATCGGTTGGTCCACATGCTAGTATAGTATTCTCGGTACTTGCCGGGAACAATCTCAGGTGGGAGAAGGTACGGCACACAGAGCCATTGGCCGGTGATGGGAGGTTGTAGCTTCTCTTTGATAGAGACATGGACTAATGCAGCTGCAATGTTTGAGCCAGCAGACGATCCGCCAACCATAAAACCCTTGGTTGGGTCTGCCCCGACCTGAGAAGCATTCTCAGCAGCCCATTTGAGGACATCCCAACAATCGAGAACGCCAGTAGGGAAAGGATGTTCTGGTGCTAATCGATACTCGACGTTGAGACAGACTATGCCAAGATCTCTGACAAAGTGCCTCGCGTTGGAATCTTCATCCGTAACGTCGCCCATGACCCATCCACCTTCATGGAAGAGCACCATGAGTGGTCTCTTCTCTCCCTCTGCAGCTGGTCGATAATACTTCGTGGGAATTTTGTACCCATCCCGTGCTTCTACCTGAATAGTATCTTCGATGACTTCTGGTATTGGGCCGGGCACGGGAAGCATATGCTTCAAGCTATCCAGGTGCTGACGTCGTGCTGCGCGGTTTTCGGGGACGAAGGGGAAGCCTGGGAATGGGCGCTGAGAGATGGCCTCCTGCAGCTTGGGATGTCTTTCCGGAAATTGGGAGTCTGCCATGATGCTCACATCAAAGACTTGACGGCGAGAAAATGTTATGTACTGGAATGGTAAATATTTAAGTTGACTTATTGTGACAA
>JABEEN010000075.1:0-44417 GCA_013363205.1 Fusarium tuaranense | reverse complement strand
ATATTAGTGGTGCCTGGATCAGCGCCGGCAACGAGTGACGGCTGGGGGAACAAGTCTGGGGCCGAGAAACCCGGCTGAATTGTACTTATAGGCAGAAAAGAGCTTAAAAGGAAATGAGCTGTCAGCTGGGGAATACCTGCTTCCTACAAAACCGCCACCCGGACTTGGCCGACCTCACTTCACTTCCCCGCGTTCCATCTCTTCTACATCTGTCATCATCTCGAGAAGCTGAATTCGATATTCTTTTTCTATATTTTTTTTTCTTTTAGAATATATTGAATCTTCCAATACGATATGACAGTAAAGAGCTGCGTCCCCCGCTCGCGGTGGCACCCATCTCCGACATATCATCTCAAAGCTCCTCAAGGCTGGATCAACGACCCTTGCGCTCCGGGTTTTGATACTTCAACAGGCACATATCATCTGTCATACCAGTGTAAGTCTCAGCCGTTCTCGAGCCATCATCCCAACACTGACATTACCATAGGGAACCCGAACTCGTGTGACTGGGGTGATATCGCCTGGGGACACTTTACAAGCTCCGACGGACTGCACTGGAAGCATAATGGAGATCGGCCGATCCTGGAACCTTCAGAGTCTTACGACGACAAGGGAATATTCACAGGCTGCTTCTATCCCACGGGTCTGCGGGGAGAGAAGGGGCAGTTGACAGTGGTATACTCCTCCATCACCAACCTCCCCATCCACTGGACTCTACCATATACCCGTGACTGCGCCGGTTTGGCAGTAGCTACATCGGATGACGGTGGTAAAACATGGAAGAAGAGCGACCAGAATCCCATCCTTCGTGGTGAGCCCGAGGGTCTCGATGTTATAGGTTTCCGGGACCCTTTCCTCACAGAATGCCCTGCTCTGGACGAACTTCGGGGAGAAAAGAGCTTATACGGCTTCATGTCTGGGGGTCTTGTTAAGGGCGGACCCACGGTATTTTTATACGCTGTCGCACCGGACGACTTGACCAAGTGGACTTATCTCGGTCCCTTCGTCGATGTTCCAACTGGTTTCCGACCATCTGGACGCTGGAGTGGTGACTTTGGTGTCAACTGGGAATGCGTCAACTATATGACACTCCACAACGAGTCTGAAGAGGCTCAGTTCCTGCTCATGGGAACCGAAGGTGGAGAGAAGCCTGGCGTTAAGGACAGGAGCGGTGTTTGGTCCTTATGGATGGTTGGTGCACTTGAGAACACCTCAGAGGGTCCCAAGATGAAGCACGACTATAGTGGTATCCTGGACCACGGTTGTCTTTATGCACCAAACTCATACGAACACCCTGTCACCAAAAACAGAATCGTTTGGGGATGGCTCAAGGAAGATGAGCTAACCTTGACTCGTCGAGAGTCAAAGGGCTGGACTGGATACTTCTCCCTCCCGCGAGAGCTATTCTTGTATACCGCCGAGAACGTCACTAGAGGACTCAAGTCGTCCTTGCAAGACATTCAGTGCGTCAAGATAATGGACGACGGTGGTCAGGGAAAGGCAATGAGGGTTCAGACGCTTGGAATACGGCCACTTCCAAACCTTGAATCACTCAGGCTGGGGGAACCCGCCTTTTGGTCTAACTTGGCTACCAAGAACAAGAGCGGAAAGCTGCTGGAAACGCAGTCTGCCAGTTGGGAGCTAGAGGCCACCATCAACATCTCAGCATCTCAACAACGCCTCGGCTTCTGGATTCGTCACGACAAAGACGCAGCTCAGAAGACCGCTATCTACTTCTCACCTGAAAAGGAGGAGATTGTCGTTGATAGGGCCGAGTCTAACAAAGAGGCAGATATCAAGAAGGATGTAGCCTCGGGACCTTTTACTCTGTTCTACCTGGATAGGAACGGGACTGAGGAGCTTGAAAAGTTGCGACTTCGCATCTTCTGCGATGGAGATATTGTTGAGGTTTTTGCCAACGATCGCTTCGCCTTGTCGACGATGGTGTATGCCGACTCCAAGGAGTGTACGGGTATTAGTTGGTTCGTTGAAGGTGAGGGCTTAGAGGGAACGGTATTTGAGTCTATCAAGATCTGGGAGAACATGTCTGAGGTGATCTTATCGTAAATATTGGACTCGCGATGAGGAGGCTACTAATAATGATCATTGGGCATGAAGGATAGGCAGGTCAATCCATATAGAATGTGTTAGAAGAGATTATCGAACTAGACTCTGTTTTCTTACCTTGACTTACCACGGGCTAGTTTGTTGGAGCTTGTATTTACGTAGGTATGTTCGGATCCTCGATGTCATTATTTATTTACTTCACCTTACGGGCCCTTATGCCGAGTAGCCCTGTTACCAAGGGACTCGTTGTAATACCCGTTTAGGAATTAAGAGAACGAAGAGCATGATGTCATGTCGCTTCTCATTCGAGGCCAGCAGGCAAGGCCCATTTTATCTGCAAGTTGGCATGTTTACTGTAAAGGGTAAAAGAGAGCACTTCTCCACCATCTCCAACTCGATGATTCGTGCCCTCATCGCCGTGCCCATGTGTCATCCTTGTGCTGCTTACACCATGTGATTGTTAGTAATGTTTGAAGAAGAGCTCGTATGTTTCCATCGTGGGGTTCAAGATGAAGACTTTTCCCTCAAAGATCGAGATTCTGGTTGCAAGTGCGCAATTTACTCGATACGGTGAATTACACAGAAGATAGACATCCAAGATGAAGACCATTGCAGTTGCAGGTGGAGCTGGAAATGTGGGAAGTACCATTGTCGATGGCCTCGTTGAGTATGGCAAGCACAAGATTTATGTTCTCTCTCGAAAGGTAGGCTGCATTCTTTATGACAATTTAGACCCAATCATCTAACAACTTCCCTCCAGGATCGGCCTTCACAAGGCGACGTCAACTATCTTCGGGTTGACTATGATGATCCTGATGCCATCGCCAAGGCATTCGAGGATGCCGGGGTCAACATCGTGATCTGTGCTATTGCCGTCGTCAACCCGGAGGCCAATCAGTCTCAGAAGAATCTCATTCGAGCAGCTGAGAAATCAGCTACCACGGAGCGATTCGTCATCAGCAGCTTCGATATGCTACACGTGAAGGAGTAATGACTACATCACCTAGTCGCAATTCCTTGACTAACTGTATATCAGGGACATTGAACTCTCTCCTCTGGCGCGATACACCTTTGAAGCTATCGATGAACTCGAAAATACCCAACTCACCTACACCCGCATTGCCAACGGTTGGTTCCTCGACTACTACGGCATGCCACACTGGAAGACTCACCTAGAACCATGGATCAACGTCATGAATGTGGAGAAGAAGTGGGCAGTCATTCCAGGAGATGGAAGCGTCAAGGCCAGTTTCATTACTTCTCAGGACATGTCCAGATTTGTTGCCAGGTTGATGGATCTGGAGAAGTGGTGTAAGGTCAGCCCGATTTTTGCAAACACGTTGTCTTTCAATGAGCTGGTGGAAATGGCAGAGAAGGCTAGAGGTAAGTCGGCAAGTCACGCTCTTGGATATTGGTGCTCACGGTATATAGGATGCAAGTTCAAGGTGGCCAACGACAGCTTGGAGAAGCTTCAGTCAGGGAAGATCTCCTTCCATGAGGACTTCCCGCCCATTGGATACGGCGAGGGCGATCAGGCTTTCTTCGCCATGCTTCACTATCAAGCCGCCATCGGACGATATCTTGTTCCAAGGGACTACCCTCCCCTAGACGAGGAGTTTCCTGATCTTAAGATTACGACGCCTCTCGAAGTCATGGAAACTGCTTGGAAAAGCAAATAGTCTCAATAAGTCTAAATAAGATGTGATTGTTTGCTATGTGTCAATTACTATTATTTACCCTGCCTTTCGTGGGTTCTTCTCCCAGAGGAAAAACGATGTGATCAGTCCAAGTGCAGACATTACTGTCATAAAGATGTTTTGAAGATTGTATCCTTCGGCAAATGCTTGCCTGACAGCCGCCTTTTGTGTCTCATTAAGGTCGTTGACGGCTGATATAGAATCATAGATGGCTGCCGCCTGCTCTGGACTGACGATCTGGTCCAGCTTGGGTGTTAGTCGGTTGTTGAGAATAGTTGCACTGTAAAATGGTCAGTCTCTACTCTTATCTTCTTCTTCGTGGGGATTACCAAATTGCAAGTGAGACTGTTCCTCCCAAGACACGGATCTGAGTCAGGGCACCCATCATGACCGCTATGACCGAGTTAGCTGTCAGACTATCATCAAGCCGGGTATACTTACAAAGGTTTTGCTGCGAGACAACAACTCGAGCGAATGTCAATAGCGTGGTAAGGCCAAGGCCAAACCCAATACCCATCAGTACCTCGTAACCATATTGTGCTTTGGGTACGCTTTTAGCATCGGTCGGCAATGAACATGTCAAGCCAATACCGATGACCTGCAGGACCGAGGCGACGAGAACCAGGTAAAACGGAGGCACCTTTGCATTGCCTGTCATGAACCCTGAGAAAGCAGTTGCCAATGGCGACGTCAATAGTAGAGGAAGAAGAGTCAGGCCTCCCTGGACCGGAGATGCGCCGTAGACAGCTTGTGCCCTCTGTGGAATGTTGACGATCATTGACACGAAAGGGAATCCAACAAAGCAGGCAGTCCTAGAAGTCATCAGCAAGCTATAACGGTCAAGAAGCGCATCATTACTCACAGAAGCATAGCAGCAGACAATCGATCTTTGCAGATGCTAGGGGGAAACACTGGCTCCTGTCTCCAAGTCGACTTTTCAAGAAACACTTCCCAAAAGCCAAACGCAACGCTCAGCACAACTGCCAAGACGAGGGTAGAGATAACGACGGCGCTTTTCCATGGATATCGAGTTCCTCCTTCTTCCAACGCAAAGACGAGTAGAACTGATGCAGCGAGCAAGAATACCATACCGATAATGTCAACGCGTACCCAATTGGAACGTTGGACCTTGGAACGCAAGACCTGTCGGAGAGGTTGATGTGCAGAAGCTTCGGAGGATGGTAGGAAGATGGCGACGAGGACGAAAGCGACAGCACCTCCGGGAATACTAGGGATGCCACGTTAGCAACTCGCCGTCAGGGATAAGGGTGTTTGACCACCAACTTGAGCAAAAACACCCAGCGCCAGTCAGAGTGCTGGCTAATGACTCCTCCCAGCACTGGGCCTAGGACGTTGGCGACGATGAACAGGGTCGAGAAGATGGCCATGTACTTTCCGTATTGATTCAGCGATATCAGGGTTGGTGCCAGGGCCATGATGATGGAGAAGATTCCGGATGCGCCAATGCCTTGGAAGGCTCGGAGTATAATGCTGGGGTTGCGAGTTAGCACAATGTACCCAGGCGTGGAGGTTAACAGGAGTCAGTTACAGTTCAACCATGCCATTCGCTGCACCGCATAGACCGGAAAAGACTGTAAAGATGGCAATCGCCAGCAGCAGCATGGTCTTCTTCCCAAATATGTCACTCAGTTTGGCGTATATTGTAAGGAAGCCTGGACGCCATCAGCTTCAGGCGTTGCGACGGAGTGTTCAACACCTACCAGTGTAGGTCAGGAGATATGAAGTGACGATCCAATCGCGTAGGATAAAGCCATTGAGGGCATTGGTGATGGACACTAGCGACGTGCTAACAATGGTCGTCTCGAGGGTTGACAGGAATAAGCTGATCCACAGGCTGTAGAGTGTTAGCAATTAATTGGTACTACATTGAGGGTGATACATACGCAATAGTCAATGCCCATAGTCGCCAGCCTTGTAGATACTTGTCCTGGTCTTCGGTGGTAGGGCTGGAAGCGGGCTCTGGTTCAGGCTCTGGAATGGCTTCTTTGGTGCCACTCTGCTGGTTCCCTCCAGGCGGGTCGGCTAAACCCGAAGCGTCGCCCATGGGTGAAAGTTGCAAGTCACGCTCTATGGGCTGATGTTGATCACCACTTGCACGACGACGATGGTCCATAGTTAAAAGCAATGATTCTCAATCTGTGTGGTGACTACCTTATTGGAAAAGGACATGTTTACAAAAAGAGTGTGTAACAACCGCGCGGGAAATGAATGGATGGATGGATGGATGGGAATTGGAAGTGAACAAATTGCCTGATCGCAGCCGCGCAAGCAAGCGAATCCTTCCAAGCGAATCCTCCTCCTCCCCCAAGCGAGGTACGGTGAAACATAGTGATAATGAGTGTAGATCGGGAATAAAACGCTTTTATGAAATGGCACCCGGGGTCCCCCCTGTTGTGTAGTCGAAACATTGGGCAATCTCTTCAGTGGGACACACCTTGTGGAACATCCTTGCGCGAATCCATCTCGTGAAACGTTTCCCAGCATAATTCGACATGACATAAGAAATAAATGACAGACATAAAATCATGAAACAAATCCTTGTACGGGGAAGCTGAAACTTTCCACACCGTACACGTGCATGCGAACTACCTATACTCTGTACCAATCTTGGTGGGCTACTGTACCTTTACCCACAAGGCCCCTAGAGGCTAGAGGGCAATGAATGCCAATCAGCGACGACCAGTGCGCTTGGCAGCCTCGGAGAAGACAACCGAGAGTCTGGTCAGGGTGGCAGGGTCCATGTCGTTGAAGACCTCCCAGAAGTTGCCGCTGTCTTCTTCCTCCTGGCCTTCGCTCTCCGAGTCAGCATTGTGGACCTTGCGCTTGGCACGGCGTCTCGCTGGGGGGGCAGTCAGCTACCGTACTGTAACTGCAAGCACCAATTGAAAATAAATAAAATAAAATAAAAATAATTACTCACCACTCTGGGGAGCGCCAAGGGAGCATTGCCCTCCCGAGCGGTTCCAATCACAGTTGGCGCAGTTGGGGACAATGTTGGGGCAAACAACGCAGCCGATCAAGGCTCCCTTGGAGTCCTTGCACTTGGTGCACTGATCTTCCTCTTCCAGCTCTTCGCCGTAGAGGTGTCTGATCATGGCATCACAGTTCTGGCTGTTGCGCAGATTGATGTTGTAAGGGATGGGCTTGAGCGACCGGCTGTCGACCTTGGTGCGCAGCTCAAGCTGGCGGATGGGCTTTCAGAAAGTGTGTTAGTGAGATGTCCATCATCAAGCGACATGCAATGGAGAACTTACTTGGCCATCCATGAGAAGCTTAATGACCTTGCTCGAGCAGCCATTAATGGCATTCATGAGCACCCAAACCGTCAAGTCTGGGTTGGCCTCAGGCAGAGGACCATTGTAGTCAAAAGTGGTCGTGTCGACATCAAAAATGGTGCCAGGAACATAGTGACCCCTGGCTTCGGGGTAGCCAGGGATGTCCGGGGCATCACCACGGGGGAAGGGCTTGGGGTGCTCAGGCAGGGCAGACATGCTAGTAACCAGGATTAGCGTATTGCGCACTACGGTCCCGTAGTGGTGTATACTTTTTTGGGTAACGGCCCGTACTGGGTCGTAGTGCTCCGTAGTGTTTCGTAATTGGGTGCGGCAGATCCACACCGACGAGATCTAGGCCGAAAAAGGCAACAAGAGTATGAAAACGACCGCAAAGGTCGAGATAGATGCAAAGAAGATGAGAATGGATGCCAAAACAATTGTTTTGACCTTGTTTAATCGTGTTTGGATTGTTTCTTTCGAGCGGGGTAAATTCTTGGTGAGGGAGAAAAATTGCCACGTAGTGGCCCGGTTAGCCCTACTCATACAAACACCGCAAGCGCACGTGACAGTAGTCATGTGAAATGTACCAAAACGGAGCTCAACTAGCCAATAAGCTGCGGTAATGTCACTAACGGGGTCGTGAGTATTGGCGAGGGTAGTTGTTCGCGACGACTTCAACTTGTGATACGTGAGATGCATGTTATATAGATTCATGAGGTTGATTGATGTTGTAGGACGTGTGGAACGTGAAATTCTCTAGTTATTGACTATAACTTAGCGTGTGTGTCCGTCGTTATACACATTGCTGCTATCATCCACAGATTTGGTGTGCGTCCTACACCGGTCGGCTGCTCGCTGCTGCTGAGAAGCTCTGATGAAGACCTAGGCAAGTAAAAAGATATTCGCAAAGGTTTAGAGCTGTTTTGTACTCTTTTCTCGACATCTGCCTTCAGGATGCGGCAAACAATGCCCTTAACAGATCCTCCCTTGAGCATCAACTGCAAGTTCAGGGTAGGGATGACAGGCATCAATTCCCCGCTCTTGGTGCTACTCTTGGTGCTGACTAACCTCACAGGTTGCCCAAGCACGCGTCATGGCTTGACCTTAGACATGATCAGCCAAAAACACCACAATTATTATCGTGTCGATGCACTCTTTGCGCTGTGGCTTTAATTAAGCTAAATGCCAATAGTCTCATGCAGACTCACAAGACCCGACCCGCACCATCCGCCGTTCACATGATAGCTCACATCTCACTACAAACTGCTCCATCTATCTGTCGGCAGTTCTCCTGATTACGTCTCATCTCCTAAGATGAACCAAGACCTCCTCTCCAACTACACTACTACCTTCCGCACATCCCAACCTCGCCGCGTCAAGCGCAACCGGCAAGCAGTCTCGTGCTGTAGCTGCCGATCACGGAAACTAAAGTGCGACAGACAGCAGCCTTGCGGAACTTGCCGGAAACGAGGTGAAGAGGATGCATGCCGATTTGGGCCTGCGCCTAAACGCGCCTCTTCTTCTTCATCTGCCGGAAAAGATGAGATCCAGAAGGAATTGAGGCACATGAAGCTTATTCTTGAGGCTTTGGCTGAGAAGTCTGGAATGGGAAGTGATGTGTCGCACAGCCAACTTGCCGAAAGCATCAACCGCATGCAGAAGGTTCTCGATGAGGATGGATCCGCTGTTGCTGCAGAAACTGTAGGCGCGCCTAATGTCACGGACGTGGTGTTTGGGTCATTATCGCCTACGAATGTTTCTGAAATTCACAAGGCGTTGCCAAGTCGACAAGCCACCGATAGCATGATCGCGGCATATTTCAACGCACGATATCTGACTGTTCCGTTTATCCATACGCATCAGTTCAGGAGGCAGTATGACCAGTTCTGGGGCTCTCCAGAGTCTGCAAATTTCCTCTGGGTCAGCATACTGTTCTCCATCTTGGCGATCGGAGCTGTTGTGACGAATGCAAAGGGGACCAACTCCATAGCAGCTGATCCTTCGGCATATCTGAACATGTCGGCTAGATGTCTCTTGGCGGGCCGATACCTCGAGGCTGAAGAATTTTCCATCGAGGCCCTGTCCATGTATTCACACGCGAGGCTCATCATAAGGGGGAGCAAAGACGTTGCCCTACATTCTCTGTGCGGCCTGACAGTTTGGCTAGCCCAGCTGCGAGGTTATCATCGCGTTCCATCTGACCTCTCTCTTACGCTCACTCCGTTTCAAGATGAGATGAGAAGACGGGTATGGTTTGTGATTCAATTGTACGACGTTCTGTGTGCTTTTGGGCGAGGATCACCGTCTCTTATCCACGAGGATAACTATCATACTGGTCATCCGACGAATGCCACCGATGACGACTTTGACGAAGACAGCACTTTTTTATACCCCCGACCGCTAACGGACCCTCAAAGTATGGCCGCATGCGTATACCAGTCCATGTTGCTCCCGATCCTACGCCGCATCATCCGCCATAACCTTGGACTCAAGACTTGCACTTACCCAGATGCAATGCTTCTGAGCCATGAGCTGGACACTTGGTACGCGTCAATCCCGCCCTGTCTACGCGCGCGCTCGATCCGGAGCACCGCGTTCACCGATCCAAGCCACATAGTTATGGATAGAATTATGCTCGAACTTTTGTACTCGATGGGTCATAGCATACTCCACCGGCCGTTTCTCGATCTTGCGAAGCCCCAAGACCGACTGTCTCAGATGTCCTTGGCCATCTGCCGAAGCATGGCGATGAGGGGCGTAAGGGCCTACATTGAAGTAGATCGAGAGATGCAAAGAGGAGGGCGACTGCATGAGGATCGCTACATTGCATCAAACTTGTCGAGCAACGACTTTATGGTTTCCAAGATTCTGGCGCCTCTTGAATTCGCTGACTGTCCTGATCTACCGTGAGTTGGAACCCCGCCCTTCAGAACCTACCTAGGTACATACATGACTGCTAATTATTCTCGAGTGTGCAAGAGAGCAACAATGTAAAGGGCATGCTGGAGACGGCTTGTCAGATGTGGTCTGCCAGGGCAGCGACTTCTATGCATGCATCAGAAGCCTCAAGGGTACTTCGAGTGATTTCGGGTCAGATTCAAATCGCCAAACACTGGGTGATTGAGATTCCCTACGATACCTCAAATTTCTATCGCGAAGAAGAAATGAGGAACGAGAACGAGGCCCGGCTGGTATCCCGCGATGGGGAAAATGAGGTAGAGCCATCAGAGACCTTGGCTCTCAGCGTCCCAGAGGCTCCATCATTTGACACGTTAATCGGCGTTGAGGATATTGACTGGGTTTGTCAAAGTCTTACTTAACAGCTTTCATGCCTGTATTAACAACGAATAGGATGCTATCGAAAATTGTCTCTGCTACGACATGTCAAATGAAACGACATCAGATCATTTGTTTCCCAATTAACCCATACGTGCGGCCGTACCTTGTTGCCACCCGCCCTGTAAGGTGCCACCGCTGAGAGGATCCCTGACCTCCGGACATGTCGGATGTAAGCCTTGCCTCTTTAGGAAACATGAAGCCCCGAACCTCCGACAGATGGATCACCAACCTTTCGATATGTGATCAAGGGCCTATTAGGGGAGGAATATGTGCCATGACTGGATTTTTTGTATGGGAGAGATGAGAATCTTTGCGAGTATATAAAGGACTCAAGGTGCAGCGAACCTATGACTCGATACACCAACAAGGCACAACGACATCTACACACACATTCAAATCATCAATCTCTTCATCCTTACAAATATGGCTGGCCAGGAGACTACCCCGGAGATAACCAGGTCCCTCATCGTCCCGGCGTTCAACGAGCCTCTAGTCGTGGAAAAGTCTTTGACTGCAACCGTCACAGCCCCAGGAACCGCCTTGGTGCGTGTTCTCAGCACCTCTGTACGGCCTCACAACCGCAATGGCTTTGCAGGAAAGGGCTTTCTTTCCTTCACACTCCCCTTTGCCCCCGGAGATACTGCCGTTGCCCGAGTTCTCTCTGTCGGGGATGGTGCTGTTGCTGTGAAGCCAGGTCAACTCGTCTTCATCAATGGCTTCGTCGCCGCTAGAGATGATCCTGAGGGAACTCGAGTCTTGATCGGTCTTCATGATGGCGGTGGAAAGGCGCGAGATGTCGAGATTTTTGAACTGTACAAGGGTCTTTGGAGAGATACTGCGACTATGCCGATTGAGAACTGCTTGGTTCTTAACGAGACCGTCTTGGTGGACCAGATGGGTTACTCTTACACCGACTTGAACTACATTCAACGTCTGGCTGTTGCATATGGCGGCGTCAGCGCTGCTGATCTTCGCACTGGAGAGACGGTTATTGTTGCACCGGCTACCGGCCACTTCTCCGGTGCTGTCGCCGAGTTGGCTGCTCAGATTGGGTGTCGAGTGATTGCACTCTCCCGGTCAGCTTCCAAGCTGGAACGTCTTACAAGTCGCTATCCTCGCATCACTGCCGTTGAACTCACTGGCGATACCGAAAAAGACGTCGCGGCAATCCGAAAGCTCTGCCCCGAAGGCGCAGACGCCTTCATCGACGTCTCTCCCCCACAAGCAACCGCATCCCCGCACCATCTCTCCGTCTCCCTTGACTCGCTCCGACCCTTTGGCCGGGCCGTCTTCCTGGGTGCCATGCTGGGCGTCAGCGTCAACTACATGGGTATTATGACCCGCAATATCACCATCAAGGGCCAGTTCATGTACACGCGCGCGGAGCTAGTGTCACTTATCAAGTTGATCGAGACTGGGGTCTTGAAACTCGGCAAGGATGCCGGACATGAGACCGTGGGCGGAGGATTCGGGCTTGAGGATTGGGAGAAGGCGCTTGTTGTTGCGGAGGGGGCTACGGCATGGGGTCAGCAGGTCGTGTTTACTCCCTGAAGATGAACCTTTTACTGTCTAGTGAGTTTGTCTGGATCGAGTGACATCTAGGTAGAGTCTATAGCATACGACCAATCTCAATTTTGTACCACGCTTGGCACCGATCTAAGAGTCGTGATGCCAAGGTGGAATGCTTTCTCTAACGGCTTCGAGGCTATGCAGTATCAAGTGAACCCTCTAGGCTCTCTAGAGCTCCCTTGTCACCTTCAAGTCTTGGCGATGGTATGTGAGTCGCGGAGCCGGGCACCTCCGCCTTATGTATTTGCCATGCGAGATATCTGATCTTGATCGATGTAACATCAACCTTGGCGCTATCTCGCAAAGGGCATGAGGGAACATTACCGGTATCGAAAGGGGTGCCTGCCCAGGAAATAGTACTGCCGACTGCCGGTTGATCATGTGGCTGCGACCTTGGTGAGACTAGTTGGATCTTTTTTTTTTGGCTTCATTTTGGTGTCTTTTAACAGCTCGAATGAAAGAGATATCACGTTCCTTTGAAGAATTCGCTCAGTGACGGACTATCAAGGGCGACATGCCCCTCGCGGATAACTCGACCATGTACGCCATCACATGGGGTCGGAGGAATTACCGAGACCCAAAATAATCTCACCTTAGCCTGAATGGCATAATCTGTCTTGAACTATCGAAAAGAACGAGTAATGGCGCGAGGTTGGAGAGGGAGGAAGGTCTTGGCATGCATGTATGTACGATGTCACCAAGCGGGAGAAGCCGAGTGATTCAGTGCCTCCCTTTTCTCATTTTGGTATTCCGCTGTCTAACGAGCGTGCTATCGATCTTGGCAATTTGGAATCCGATTGGACTAGAGATCGTAAAAGTGATGGATTGAGTCTCTGAAACCGGAGAGCTACGCCCACTTGCCCCCCGTTGGGTGAGACATTCAAATTCAAGGGATGAATCCTAAGCCATTTTCCAGCCGAAAGATGTCATTCGTGGAATGTTTTCGAATATTCAACTCTTTTAGGCCATCGCCACAAGTCTCACTTGAAACACGGCGAATATTCGTTTCTGCGCCTGAAGTCTTGGTAGAAAACTTTCGATTCCCGCAGATGCCTCTCGGATACTGAACCGAGTAGACCAGGCAACTCTCCAAATTGGACACGGGTCTGCCCAAGCCTCGATCATGAAGTCTGCCGGTATTTTGACCTTCTGGGCGGCTCTTGTCCACCAATGCCTTGGTTTCGGGGTCACCGAGACTGATGATCCCTTCGATTTGGCCAATGCCATCTTCGGCACGGGTCTCACGATCATCCAGGCGGGATTCAGTGGAGCTGCAATCAGCTCCGGAACCTTTGTGGATGGACCTTTTGGAATCGGCACTGGCGGGATTTTGACGTCGGGAGCGGCATCGGGTGCCCTCCCAGGCGGAGACCACTATGTCAATAACGGAGCAGCAGGATCGGACACATGGTGCGGTACTAACACGTTCAACGCGGCCATCTTGACTGTGGATGTTCTTATTCAACCTGGTTTTAATGGAATCGAATTCGAATACATCGTGGCTTCGGAAGAAGAGGGAGGGTAAGTGAACCCGGCATCGTACCTGTTTGGAGTTATTGCTAACTACCTACCAATACGATAGATCTCCCGACCCAGTTGGTATCTTTGTTGGAGGTACTCAATACGCTGTGGATGAGAATGGCGACCGGATGACGGCAACATCTAGCTGGCTTGGCTTCCCCTATGTCATTGTACCGCCAAACAGTGTCACTTCTTACCCCGGATCATCACCACCATTTTTAAAGGCCGTTGTAGCGGCTGGGGCGCAGACAGTTGTCATAGCTATCTGCGACTTTAGCGACACGGAATGGGATTCTGGCCTCTTGATCAAGGCTAATGGCTGTGCCGACTGCAACACTGACTTCCGGCTCGCCTATGTCACTACCACCGTGACATCTACAACGACGGGTACATCGACCAAGACAGCGTCTGGGACTGTATCAGGGACAATATATGTCTCTGTTCTTGCAGCGACGACTACTTCTGAAGAGCCAACCACCACTACAGCAGCAGAGACTACTACTACGGCTGCTGAGACAACAACAACTGCGGAAACGACTACCACTGAGATGACGACGACGGCAATGGAAACGACAACCACCACTGCTGAAACCACTACGGAAACCACCACAGCGGAGACAACTACGGCGGAGACTACTACAACTGAAGAAACGACGACCACGGCTGAGACTACCACTGATACCACAACGTCGGAGGAGCCAACAACTACCACGACCGAGGTAACAACTACCACTGAAGAGTCTACGACCACAACCGAAGTCACAACCACGACGGAAGAAAGCTCGACAACCCTTGAGACAACTACCGAGACGACTACCTCAGTTGGCACCACTACCGAGATCTCTACAGAGCAGACGACTACAGAGACGACCACAGAGTTGTCGACTACGACTGATGAAACTACAAGCGCAGAACAGTCGACTGCTGAGACTACTTCGGCTCAGTCGACAGAAACAACAACAGGTTTGACTACCCAGCCTACCACAAGCACTGAGACTCCCACTACTACCCAGTCAACCACAAGCACAGAGGTGCCAACTACAGCCCTTACAAGCACTGGACCATCAACTACAATCATTGAATCATCTACATCCCTCTCATCATCTGAAATCTGGAGTAACCAGTCATCAGATACCACCTCTCAATTTTCTACCACATCCATTGAATCAACGTCCATAATCCTTGATTCGTCCTCAATTTTGAGCACCGAGTCATTATTTACAACCACTCGAGAAACAACTCTTGAGACCACCACTTCTACCATTCTTCAATCGTCCTCTGATGAGCCATCATCAACAGAGGCCCTTTCATCTACCAACGATGAGCTCCCAACGGTCATAAGTTTGGAATCATCCACAACTGAGAGCACACCGACCACAAGTGTTGAGCCTTCTCCAACTACAAGTGTCGAAACTCCAAGCATTGAAACATCCCCAACCACGAGCACCCAACTTCTGCCCGTAATAAGTACTGAGACATCATCCACCACAGGTCCTGAAGAGTCGACCAGCGAAGTAATTCCCCCCGAATCTTCGTCCCTGGAGCCTTTTATTCCGACTTTGGAACCTACTACTTCAGACTCCATGTTCACTGTGTTGCCAACTCTTGCTCCTCCGTCTGAGAGTACCACCTCGACTGAGCCAATCGATGCATCATCCGTTGAGACCCCAATTCCGGAACCCTCAGCCTCGGATTTCGTCACCACAACCGCTCCCCTGGGAACTCCAGTCTCCACTGCTTCAGAAACCTCGACAGAAGCAGTCGCAGCTTCCAATTTGCCATCAATCAAGGGCTACGAGTTCATTGGGTGTCTTGGCTCTCGACAAGGTTATCCTACCTTTGAAGAGCTGCTGACCGATCCAGAGATGACAACTGCACGGTGCATTGAGCTGGCAGTAGGTAGAAAATTTGTCGGCCTCTATTTCCGGTATGTTGAAGGCAACCTACTTTATGGATAACTTTCTAATAATTTGCAGGTCATGTTACGTCGCTGATGAATTGACCAACACGGGCCTCGTGCAGAATGGACAGTGTGATCTTCCATGTCCCGGAGACCCTGGCCTCTTTTGCGGTGGCAACGTCTCCAACCGACGTCGTGACGTTTCCCCAGACAGATTGTTAACCCTCTATGGCCTTACCCAAGCCCTGGATAGTTCATCCATTGAAGTGATACCTTCCACTTCAGAACCACTCATTCCAAGTTCCCTTGCACCCAGCATATCCCCAACTTCTACTATCGATATCGTTCCTAGCCTCATTCCTTCTTCTATCGAAATTCCTTCAGAAATTCCTTCCAGTATTCCTCCAGAAGAGGAAACTTCAGCAAACAACTTGCCCATTCCCTTTCCCACTCAAGGCCCATCCCCTCCTAAGGGATTCACTTTCAACGTCACTCAGACAATCGATGCCACATATGCGAATACTGTGACAACGGTCGTTTACCAAACCATCAATCCACAAGACCCCGAGTACTTGACCGTTACTGAGGTTGTAGTAACTTTGGGATACTACCCATGCGCCCGCTGCGCAGTTCAACCCATTCCGCCAGTGGAGATGACGACTATTGTTCAACCGTGCAATGCTTGTGGATGGCAGGGAGCGAACAGCGTCACTCTCACAATTCCCAAGGCTGCTTGTACTCCGAACACAGGCGATGAAGCACCAAGTAGACCCGACGGGTGGCGTCGTCCAGTACCTCACAAGGCTGTTGATGGTGCTCATTGGGGTGCCGAAGCCAAGGCCACAGAACCAGCAAGTCGCCCAAGACCAAACCACGGAATACGTCCCGGAAATCAATACTCTCCACCAGCAGGACATGATAATTATCCAGCTGAACATGTCCAGCCAAGACCGACTCGGCCTCATCAAGCACCTAGGCCGCCCGTCCAGCAACTACCCGTCGCGACATACCAGGCACAGCCTGCCATGCCGAAGAAGCCTGCTTCAGATGCTCCATTGCCGCCTGCACCAGCGGCAGAAGCGGAGCCCGCGAGTCCAAAGGCTCCCTTTCCGCCAGTCAAAGCTGAGCCTGTGAGTCCAGGGGCACCGGCAGATTCAGAGCCAGCTCAGCCTGAGCACCACGTGTGGGACGGTCAAGATGGCTCCCCACATCCTCTCGCAACCAACACTCAAGCAGCTCCGGTTCCGGGGTACGCAAAGCCTGTAGGTGGATCAGGTGATGCTTACCATACTGCTGAAAATAACCCTTGGGGGGCTCCAACTGAGCCGATAGTCGTGGTTGCGAAGGGCGCAGTGAATGGAGTCAATGGGTTCATGATGGCTGTGTTGGCGTTACTCATTACCTTCTTTTAGTGCATCTTGTACAGTTTCTTCAATGAGTAATTCGAATAATTTTAGCGTGTAATAGATAATTCAGGATCATTCCTCCAACGCGGGTTCCTTTGCTAGCTGTGTTTCGTCGTTGATAACCAATATCCTTGAAACTTACTTTTAGGGAATGGGGCAATGTTGCACTCTGAGTGTCCAATGCCCGAACAAGCATGTAGAACTATGCGGCTAATGAAGGCCATTATACTTAAATCTCGCTGCCAATGTGTTGGTTACGTTTTCGAAAGTTCACATGGGCTATAAAGCGCACCGTCCGACAAAGAATACACCTTTCTAATGCAGTCTTTTGTATTAAATACAGTGCCTATATCCCAACCCTAGAATATGAATTCCTTTTTCTTATCCCTGTATACTTTTTCCCATTTTGAACTGTGTCTATCCTTCCCTTCACATCTATTTTTTATTTTATTCAAGCTTGACCACCCGTGCCATACCCACCATTCGCATCAGATAAAAGTCGCTCTCTCTCATGGCCCGCCTCCATCTCCGCCTTTTGATCGACAAACATTCTACCCTTGACAGTAACAAAGATGGTCAGAGTTAGGCCAATAACCGCTCCAAGACCTCCCAAGGTAACATTAATAGGGACAGGGTTCCCATCTAGGGGCCCATGTGTGAGGGCATCAAGCCCAGATTGGGCAAAGTTGACGAGTCCAGAAAGACAGGTGATAGTTCCGTAGATGCGCCCAAATGTCGCAAATCCAAAGACTTTTGTAGCGTAATCACTAGATGGCAGGTTAGCAAGCAGAGGTTAGTTGGCGGCGAGGGGCTCACTTACGAGATTGCAGAGTAATAAAGAGGCCGGAAAATGACGAAAGCAACGACCGTAGCATATCCAGCCCAGAGAAATGACAAGCAGTTGAGAACTCCAATAACAATGATGAAGATGGTTAGCACTCCGAAGGTGGAGGGCACGCTCAGATTGTTGAGCAGCAAGCCGATGAAGGGAGTCGACGCAACACCACCTAGGGGTAAAGCCACATCAAAGAAGTCATTGATCCGCTCTGCTCTGGTGTCTGATCCCAGCATATACCTGTATTGTGCCCTAATGCTGGCAATGAAGTAGTTCATTCTGAGCATCTGGAGCACAGTCAACAGAAGAATGAGAATGAACCAAGGTGATAGCATCTGTCGATGAGCTGGGACACCGTGAAGAACTCCCCAAACACCACTTGTTTCGTTCCTCCCTTCTTCAATCTTGATGCGCTCCTCTCGTTCCTCACTATCTCCCGCAAGTTCCTCAATCTTTTCAAGCTTGGCTACACGTCTCTCAGCACGAGTACTTCGCACTCGAGTCAATTCCGCAGAGTCTGAAATTTCCTCGTCCGAAGCGTGAACATCGCGAGTACGATCCTGCACTTGCTCAATCTTCTTCTCCAGCTCTGGCAATGTGTGATATGCGTGTGAAGGCATCCAAAGTAGCTCGGCCACCAGGATCAATACGGGAATGGCAATGTATCCAAAGAAGAACTTTTCAAGCGAGAAACTTCCACCGGAGGCCTCATAAGCCATCCGGTAGAAGAGAAAGACTGCTGCGGAAGCATCAAAGGCTCCAGTGACTAGGGCAACGATCAGGCCCGAGTTCTTGGGGAAGGCATTGGCGAGTTGGAAGCTGGAGACGAAGAGAAATGTTCCTCCGACTGCAAGACACACGTTTCCTAGGAGATAACCGTCGAATTTGGGAATTGCAAAGGAGGAGCCCATCAAAAGGGCACCAGCGATGAGGAAGAGACTGGATACTATCCAGCATGTGCGACGTCCATAACGGTCGAGGACAGAACCGGCGAAGAGAGATGAGACATTGGCAGAGATGGATGCAGATATGAAAAAGAGGTTTAGGCGCATATCTTGCTCAGCGCAGGGGACATTGAGACTTGGCTCATGGCCCTGACTTGACGTGTTGACCTGGCAGAGTTCTTGGTAGACACCTTCAGCGATCAAGATTGGTTTGAGAGCGGCGAAGCCAAAGACGATGCCGGATGCAAGCCAGCATGCTATTATAGCGGTCGCAACTTGTACTAGATAACTGTTAGCAACATTCCAGCTCGATGAGACTCCTGCATGAACTTACTGAATCGCTTAACATCCGATACCTTGTAGGCGGCGATGTGAGGCTCGTCTTGCGTGATGTCGACCGGGGCAAAGCTCAGCCGTCGCCATTCTGATCTGTTTGTATCGTCTCCAACCCCAGGACTTAGGATGTCCGGTGCACCGAAAGGACCTTGGAAACTTGGCGATGCAGGACATTCATAATTGGGATTGGCAGGGCCTTGGTAGTCGAACCCTTCAACTTGAGTGACGTGCTGGGCAAGAGACATTGGCAGCAGACAAGAAAAAGAGGACGATACGACAACGAACTGCAACGATAAAAATGCAAGAGGGAAAGATGGAGGGCAAATTTTCTCGTTCTAATATGTTGGTTATCACGCCGGCTCTTGATCCCTGACTCGTAGCAAAAGTGACGTCAACGAAGCTTCATCGTCACACCGTCAAACAGGTCATAAATACCCTAAGAATGAAGATCGCACTCCGTCAGATGACTTTGTGAATCAGGTCACAGCCGAGGGTATTCGCTACCGTTTAAAAATGGGGCCTCAGGCATTTCTTTTTGTAGGTTGGGTGAGATGGAAACTTCTTGAAACTTCGCCACTTGGCAAGCGAGCGGGGGGATGCTACCCTTGAGCACCACGAAGATAACAACAAGGAAAGGGACGAGTTCATATCATGATAATTGATAGAATTAGAAGATTCTAGTCTTGGTATACAAAGTTCTTCAAATCCGGAGTTTATGGCCCGGAGGGAACGCCGGAACGAGATCCGGTCGCATTGTTGTGCTACTCATGTTCACCGCCAAGAACCGTTTCGAGGTGCAATATGGCGGTGTATAACCAACTCAACGTGCTTGGCTCATATTCAGGTCGCGCAGTCAAAAGATCCGATCTATTAAGGACAAAAGTGTCACAGAGTTGTCGCACCCAATCACCCAGCTTCAACTCTAGGGTACACAAGGACCTGGATCGTGAGTTGGCGGGTGTTTGACTGCATATGGGCGGAACAGATGCGATCATTGAGCATCGATGAGCCTCATATTTCTTGATTTAAGGGCACTACTATTGCACGGCATGTTTAAACGTTTCGCATGCCCAAGTCCATATCGGGTCTCTTGTTGTCGTCATCGAGACCATTTCCGGCTGAAAACTGGATTAAACCATATTGACGAGTCGACGGAAACTTTACAAAGATTCATGCTCATGTATTCACTCTCGAATACCCATACTACGAAGAGATAACTATTGAGGGAGTACCATGTATGTAGAAGCCTCACGAAGAATCCTCTCTTCTCTTAAATCTCTTATCGCAATTGATATCGGGAACAATTGATTGGCTCGGAAATGGCTTGAGACATGAGGCGAACGAGATGATAACACGTGGGGTCAAGGGTTTTTTCACTGGACGGTTCATCTCATCTTGCATCTTGATCTCCACTTGGCATGCAGGGAGGCAACTTTGCCGGCAATGGCTTCACAGCTTGAAGTCTTTGGGGAATGAATGATCGAGGTTGTGAAGAGCCTGTGTCTGGAGGAGAGTTGGGTGGATTGTAGTCCTTCACATATATTCTGTAAGAATATAGAGATCAAACACTCAAGGCCCCTTGTCGAAGAGAGAAGCGGTGGCTGTTTTGTGGCTTTGAAGCTGCACTAACGGAGATTCTAACCGCAAAGAAATCTGACGTCAAGAACCACAGTTAAGCGAAGATCTTGAGATAACAGAGCAGCCACAGAATGACATTGTCTTTTTCTGCCCAGAAGAGAGCATGGCAACGAACGAGGTCAGCCTTACATAGAGAGAGATACCCATATCTAGATGTTCAGTGTCCATCAACAAACCCGGGCTCAAAGGTCGATGCCCAATCCAAACAAGACACGCTTTGTTGAGGAACCTTATCACAGCAACGCCAGACCGTACTCAGATTCTCAGCCTCTGAATCGCTGCATCTTGTTCCTCCCGCAGTGATAGGCTTAAGCCACAATCGGTTACGGCGACACAAGTTTGTCTTCACCCAACTAACCGAATCGGACCCAGCCCCCGGCGGTCCAGACCTTTCGTTTCTGAGGCTAACAAGACCCTCGAATTTCTTCACTTTTTCCCCCGTCTTTTTTTTCATTTTCCCATACTTTTGTGCTCCCAAATCGAAAAAACCGCGCCAATGAAGGTTCAACAGATCCTAGTCCCCAAGACAGCAGCTCCTCGGAGCAAGCTCAGACCCTCGAATACCTTTGACTCGGCCTTTTACATCCATCCTCACCTTGCCCCGGATCAGGATCCCTGCAAGGGCCGACTGCTCCGTGCTTCAGCCTCCGTCCGGGAGGGCACGGTTCTCCTCATTGACACACCCTATGCTATCGTGCCTTCAGTGAATTCCGACAAGGAAAATCTCATCTGCAGCAATCTTTCGTGCTCGCGACGTGTGCCCCGGGATGGAAATGGTGTCCGGTGTCATCGGAATTGCTTTCAGGATGTTGTATGGTGCAATACTGCCTGTCGAGCTGCTGATCACGTTCGACATGGTTTTGAGTGTCTGTGGTTGAAGGAGAAGGGAGAACTCATTCGTGATCGAGAGGGACAGTACAATTTTGTTACCATTTGGCATGTTGTGCGTCTACTTGCTACGTGGAACCTGGAACTGAAGAGCGGAGCTTCAATGTCCCGCCATCGATATCCCAGAGACGACGAATTCAGTCGTGGCTGGAAAGCTGTCGAGATGTGCTGCTCATACCTCGACTCGTGGCCAGAGTCGCAGGTCAACCATTGGAAGAGACTGGCCGAGGAGTATCTAAGTGATGCATCGGTGTTGCCGTGTATCTTGAGTCCCGATGAGATGCTGTCGCTTATTTGCAAGGAGGAAACCAACACCTTTGGGCTCTACCCAAAGGTCACAGGTCCTCTATACATGATTGATCGTCCTACTGCGAGAGGAGATTCATATGGGTTGAGCTTGTACCCTAGGGCTGCAATGTTCAACCACTCTTGTCTTCCTAACGTGAGTTGTCCTCCTTCGCCTTATCAATGCACACCAGAACTAACAACCTTGTAGGTTACGCACAAGCCTGATGCCCAGGGACGAATGGTTTATACCGCAGCTCGTGATATTGCCAAGGGTGAAGAGTGCATGATCACTTACTTTGATCTCACGGTGCATGAGGACGTTGCAAGTCGGCAGAAACATGTGCAAGAGCAGTTCCAGTTCAAATGTACCTGTGAAAGGTGTTTGAGTGAAGAGGCAGAGGAGAATATGGAAAACATGGATTGTTTACCTTTTGGGTTTTGAACGAGAAAAGGAGAAGGGTGGGATAACATCACGAGTTGGTTGTTAGAGGCATGAGATATCAAGGAGCATAGGTGTTTATCGGAGTAGTCTCTTAGCGAAGTCGTCATAAAACCAAATGTTCCACACATATTCTAGATACGCCTAGACCTCAAGAGGCTGGTGCAATTTAAATGATCAGAACCATGCAAAGCTGACAGGCATGTAACCATACCATGGTCCACGGATCGCCAGCCGTTTACGGATCTCCGGCCCGTTCTGCCCTGGACATATCACACCCTGGAAGCCAAGGTACCGCCAGGACGGGTATTGGCAATTAAAGTTCCCCAGACGCTGTCCATGAGCCGAACTAATCGATGCAAGGAACTTGTTGCCCCTGACTTTGATGCACCACTCGCAACATGGGCAGGGATCGGAGCCCTCGGCAGCTCGGTCAAGCAGATGACGAAGGGTTCATGTGTGCTAATGCAAGGTCTGGGACTAGTAAGCGAAAGGGGGTGAGATACTAGAGTCAATTTGTCAACTGGGTACTGCAATCTCATGTAAGTGTAGGGGATGGATTTGGGGGCTAGTAACCGAGTAGTAGGTGGTGTGAGAGGCCTTGCAGTCTGACGCGAGGCGGGTTCGATTTGGTGAGTATAATGGCGAGATATCAAGGTACAAAGTTGAGCTTCAAGAGGCATAAGTATAATTTAAATCGTTGTATAATCTAATTTACATGAAATGGGCTTCTATGTGCTCGCTGTGAAGCCCTCTAAACGCTCAAAACACCTACTTGCGGCAAAGACGACCAGTTTGCTTGGTCACGTAGGCCTCCTGACCAGTAATGTACCAATCCTCACTACCAACAGCAGTAGGAGCGTAGAAAACACCGTAGGGGTCAATCTGCTGCTTCAGCTTGTACAAAGTAGGGTAGTTGGAACCAAAGAAGGACTGTCCAAAGTCAGGATCCATGACATCGCCCTCGTTGCCATAGCCACCACCGCCAGGAGTAATAGCCTTGAGACGCTCCATGACATCGTGGGTAAGCTTGTTGTTTACGTCGGCAACCTCTTGTTCAGTGGAATCAGCAGTCCAAGACAGGCCGGTGATGACAAACATGTTGGCATCACGCCAGGCTGGGTTAGCTGAGTTGGAGGGAGTGCCCTTGGGAGCAGCGGCGTTGATGTTATAGATAATCAAAATGGCACCCTCAGATCCGATGCCCTTGATAGTAGAGATGGTCTTGTTCAACAGCGCAGGATCCTCCCAGTTCTTTCGGGGGATCAGACGAGAGCCGGTACGAACGTAGGGGTTGCCAACGCTTTCAGCAGGGAAATGTGTTCGCCAAGCGGGCAAGAAGCGGTCATGTTCAAAGAAGGTGGGCTTGGGATCGACGCCAAGAGCCTTCCATTCTTCTAGAAGAGGTGTAACCATCTTCTTGAAGTCGGCAAGGGGCATGCCAGGAACCATCCATGGGTTCATGGTCCAGAGATAGTTGCCTGTGCCGATAGGGAAGAGGAAGCTGTACCCGTAGCTCTTCTTGTCCGAGTACTCAGGGAAACGACGCCAGTAAACGTCAAGAGCCTTCCAAAGAGCATCTTCAGAGATACCAGCGTCCTTGGTGGTGACGCTCCAGGTCATGCCCGAAAAGCTCATCTTGGGGTACACCTTGACGGTCATGGAGACGACGACACCCCAGGTAGCAGGGCCACCACCCCGAACGGCCCAGAAGAGGTCAGTGTTTTGCTTCTCGTCAGCTGTCACGAAGCGACCATCCGGAGTGACAATGTCGACGCTCAGGACTTGGTCAGCGCCAAGACCGGCGATGGGACTCAAGGGGGAGTGACCACCACCAGGGGTGTAGCCACCAGTCACACCGACATCCTAGTGATCCTTGTTAGCATCTTCGAGCCTGGTCCGCATCCAAGGTTTGTGCTTACCCGACATTCTCCACCAACGGCAGAGTAACCCTCACGGTCAGCAGCCTCATACAGATCCTTGACCTGAATACCAGCACCAAGCTTGAACGCAGGGCCAGTGTAACTGCCCGCACCACGGTAGCTCTTTGTGAACTTGATGTCCTTGAGGTTATGAGTCCAGATGGACAAGGCACCGGCACCGGTGCTCTTGCCAAGGAAGTCATGACCTGTGTTGTGAATGATGAGACGAATGTTGAGGTTGCGGGCAAAGTTCACAGCAAGCTGAATCTGGGCAACGTTGCTGGCCTTGACAGAGTACAAGGGGAAACCACCGAGGGTACATTGGCCGCCCTCAGCTGCGTTGGCAGGCTCACATGTCGCACCCTCGTACAGAGGCGACATGACCGAAGTTGGGTCACTGATGCTGTAAGGCGTTAGCGAATGCCACTGAGACTTGATGGAATGAACTCACTGAGTGGTCGAGTTGGACCAGTTATCCAAGAGGAAATTGCACTTGGCCTCATCGTAATGCTCTCCCTTGTAGCAAGCAGAGCCAAGGGGAACAGTGTCAATCAAAGCACCTCCACTGAGAAGATCAAAGACCTTCCAGATGAGCTTGCTAGGAAAAGCCTTGTCACCTGGGAAGGTCTTGCACTTGGGAGCATCAGCAGCAGACCGCTTAGACTTTGTGTTTTCAAAGTAAAAGGCGTCAATCTCGCTCAACTCCAGATCAGTGAGGTTGGCAAGAACGGCATCAGTAAGCTGAGGAGTTTCCTCGACGAACGAGTACCTCGAGGATGCAACTGCAGGCTTGGCCCAAGCTGGGGCGACGTTGGACTCGTCAGCAGCTATGACATGTGTGTTTCAGATTAGCGATTGTTCATCAAGAGGATGATGTGACAGGTTTGATCTGCAACGTACGGACAGCCTCGCCGTCGACATTGATGGTCTGGCCGAGGGCGGCAGGAAGAACAGCAGCTGCAGCAAGCAGCCACGAGAGTCGGGAGGCCTGCATCTTCGTATTCCTTGGGGGTGTGCAGAGACAGAATCACGATTCGCCTGCCAAGAGAAGAGAGGGGGATGAGGAGAAGAGGAAAGATCGTCTACAACCACATGGCTCGCCATGCAGTCTATATATTTAGCACTCTTCTTGAAACCCCCGACGTAACCTTGCAAAGTGCTCAGGTTGGAAATTTCGCTTGTTGGTTGTTGACTGCCTACGACGCATTAGGTAGGATTTCATCTCTTTTGCTTGGTGTGTCCGGTTCCTGCGGGATAACGACTCAGGGGCTCAGATCCATGCTGTATGCAGGATGACGGCCGGCCAAAAGTTGGAAGCGGAATTAAAGGTGGGATCGGAATTGTAGAAATCCCGTCTGTTGGTTCACCTCTTGCAGTTGGACATGCAGCGCAGGCTGTTGGACGCGCCATTTCCTCATGCACTTTCGGGACCGCACGAAGGATCTACAGGTGGAGTGCATCGTCTTGGCTTAGATCCCCTTCCCCTCCCCTCCCGGACCCGGGTTACAAGGTTAATCCCAAGTTCCACTTGCCGTGCGCGCGCGGAGCGGACAGCGAATGCTACGTAGCAAGCTTTGCTTTGACAGGGCGGGAAGGGCATCAATTGGAGCGGGAAGAGAGTCGATCGGATCAACTGCGATGCTGGGACATTTCTACCGACAGACTTTGTTACCGTCGGACGTGTGCTGTCAAGCGAGAAACTTAAATCAGAACCAGCCCTCGACTGGTTTTTGGGTCTTGCTGCCAACCCAGGAGGAGAAGTGATCTTCGGGGAGTTCTCTAGCTGAGACGGCACAGCCCATCGAACAGGGAGAGTTGCCGGGTGGTCAAGGCTGAAATCCGCTCTCCAGGACGGCATTCTCCCAAGTTCATTGGCGCGGTACCCTAGTAGAATGTCTTGGAATTCCGGGGTAGCGAAGCCAAAGATCTCGTAAGCCTACTGGTCTGGCTTTCAGTGGAGGAGGGGACCGGGCGTGTCAACCCCCCGGAGGTGCATTTGGGCGGCGGACGGTTTCCCCGGCCAACAAGGGTGTGAGTGTCGAGGCGAAAAATCGCGCTGATGCAGATCTTGGCTGTGAGGGGAAAGGCCCGCGAGCCGTAGCGCAAAGTCTGTTTTGAAGACGTCAGTCAAACCCGAGGGATCCGCCAGAGAAAAGAAGAAAGAAAGGAAAGGACAGGGAACCCTTTTTTAACGACAGTTTGGTGATTGTCGATGAATACGACTTGAGATCTAGAGTAGGATTTCTAATCAAGTGGCATCGATGATCATGGACTGACTGTTGGCTCGAGCATTTTTTCAGCCAGCCATCCCGTCAAGAGGCGCTCGGTTACAGACAGTTGACTTCGCTTGGGACGTCCGTCAACGAGGCTTGCAACGTCCTGATCATCCAAATCCTTCCCCATTCGACAATGAACAATCTCGTGCTGCACCTGCTAAAGCATGGCAGACGCCATTTATGCAATGGGCTGGGTTCAGAAACGCTTCTGTGGCGTAAAGACCCCGGCTCTTCTTGAAGGATGTCTGTCGCCCTTTTGATCGTAACTGGTTGGCATCCACCGGGACTCGACTTTGTGCGGATTGAGTTTATTCTAGAACCGGAAGGCTGGATGAAGGGACCTTGAGAAAAGACCCCGGTGATCACTTACCACTTCAGTGTCAAGCGTGTTACCAGGAACCAGGAACGTAGAAGAAGATGGTTGCTCAGCTGTCGGCCGCCCAAGGGTTCATTAGGCAGTCATCCACGAGGGGAGGGAAAATGCCACATGGGCGACTCCCCCTTCCCACGAACTCTGTTGCTTTTTTTCCCTTCTCTCAGAGTTCGACGACAAACACCTGTCAGACTTGCAGGTTCCTGCTTTTTGCCCGCGTGGACTCGGTAACTTCCAGCACACCCACCCCCCTGATCCATTGTTGGTTGGCCCTTTTTTACATAAGACTTGACTGGATCCCGAGAGGATCCATCCTTTTTTTACATTGCCTGCATCTCTTTCACGCTTCCGGATCAGCGGTGGTCCCCTGCAACCACTGGACGACGATCGCTCGGTAAGCTGTCCCCTTGGACCGCTCCGGTATCCGTGACTCTGGGAGATTCCTTTCAACGTCGCTCTTTTTCTTTTTCTTACATGTTTGTTGAATTCTCACGATGGATTCATCTTTGCTCTGGGCTCGAGGAGGGCCTCCGCCTTATCCGGATGTGAGCAAGATTCCTACGCCGCCTTTGCAGGAGAAGGGTCTTGTGGTGATGTTTCTTTTCCCATGTTTGGCCATCATTATCGTGGGGATGAGGATGTACATCCGCATAACTATGCGGTTGGTTGGTCTTGGTGAGTTTGATCATGATTAACGGTTTACTTGACAAACAGCTAACAATGGTTTTAAGATGATTACCTCGTGTTGGCCGCTCTCGTAAGTCCTTGTCGTCACGCCTTTGACAAGCCCCTACGACAGGTTTGGCCAAAGTATCACCACGGCACGCCACTGACAGTTCTTGGTAGCTTTTTGCTTTGTTGATGGTTGGACCTCTCTTCATGTGTAAGTTGAAGCCTCGGCATACTTGCTGATAGACATACTGACCCATCTACAGTCATGAAGCTCAACTACTGGGGATGGCACAAAAAGGACGTCCCAGACTTCGATCCTAGAGCTGGATACTGGTGGAACTTTCTCGTGCAAATGTTCTACAACCCCGTCCTCGCCCTCGTCAAAGCCTCGATCCTCGTTTTCCTCCTCCGCCTCGGTGGCCACAAGCAGTCGGTGCGATATGCGATTCACGCCCTCAACATCTTCAACGCGCTTCACGCTGTCGCCATTTTCTTCACGGCTCTGTTTCAGTGTATTCCGCTGGCGGCGAATTGGGACTTTTCGCTGCGAGAGGACCCTGATACGAAGTGCATTCATAATTCGTTCCACGTTATTGCGTCTTGTATCACGATTCTTACCGACTTTTTGGTGCTTGCACTGCCGTTTTGGATCTTCTTGGGTCTCACGATGCCATGGGCAGCGAAATTTGCAGTCATTGGAGTATTTGTCATGGGTTCTGTGTAAGTTGCCATTGCTTTTTATCGGACTTCGATCTTCTGCGTCTTCCACTTCTGGAAGTGCTGTTCTTTGAGAGATAGGGCTAACCCTTTTCAGTGTGGCCATTGTTGGTATTATCCGCGTTGTGGGCATCTACGATCTCCTCCTTAGAACTCACGGTCCCGAAGAAGACACAACCTACAGCATTTCCCCCGTCTGGTCTATCGTCGAAACGAATCTTGCCATTATCTGCGCTTCGATACCCGCCCTCCGAGGTCTCTTCCGGCGATGGTTCCCCAAGCTATTTGGAGGAAGTTCGAGAAAGAATACCAGCACACCATACGGAAACACATATGGCAGCGCCACTCGAGGAACGAATGGAATGAGATCAGCCAACTACGATGTGCCAGGCGATATTAGATTGAAGGACCTTCGGGGATCGAGGGCGCATCATACCGAGATAAGGAGTGTGTCACCGAATGGATCTGAAGAGGAGATCATGACGTATAATGGAATTATGCGAACAACAAATGTGGATGTGGCTTATGAGAGTCCTTCCAAGCATAGTGTGTCAGAACCTAGAACGTCGAGCGAGATGAAATTTGAGAGCAAGGAGCCCGAGATGAGGTTGGGAGTATAGGGGTATTTGGGGACTGAGAACAAAAGTGCGAATAATGTTTATATAATTGGATACTGGAAGAAACTCACGTCCTTTGAGAGTTTGCTGAATTGGCTCAACCCAACTTCATTGTAACTTTCCATTTTCCGTGTCGTGGATGATCCAACTTGCCTTCACATAACAAAGTGCATTCCCAATGTCCCATCCAGATCCTGCTCCTGCATGGGTTATTCCGTGAAAAGTTGAGTATCCTGTATGGGTTAGTAGCGCCAAGCCGTAAACTTAACCGGGCTATTTGATACACTCCCGGCACATTGACTTTCCTTATCGGTTGTAGTTTGGATGAAGTGGCCTGACTTCCCATACCTGGGAACTCAGATTCCCCCTGCCAAGACACACTAGTGTGGTTACTTGATTGGCATATATACTTCTTGGAGGGTATAACACCATACAGTGTTGAAGGAAAGATAAAATGTGACCACTATTAAGAGGAGGAAACAAGGACAGATGAGAGTGTTTCAAGCGCTAGAAGTAAAGGAGAGGATTGAAGGCCTTATTATTATTGTTGATGGAATGATTAACACTAAAAGCGCCTTTGGATCTGCTTCTCTAGTCGCAATGGTGCTTGGTGCTTAAGAATAATGATGATCGTGATCCTTGAAGAAGGGTTGTCCGGGCTTGTAGACTTAGCAAAGGACAAGAGATGTAATTGAGCGAGTCTTAGCTCAGACTATCCTCATATTCATGAAAATAGTCTAGAGGTGTAGAGGTACGCGGCTTGCTTCTGTCGTTGACTTTAGAGAAAACTGCATGCCGCTTGACCGTGATTTTCGAGATAGATACTCTTGAGCGCCTGTGAAGACCGTGGCAGAGCCCGGGCTACGAGTCCTTCTGCGAAATGCCGGGAACTAAGAATGAGAAAGAAAGTTTCCTAAGAGGTGATCTACTAGATGGCGCGAGTATCATAATTCTAACACGGATGTAGGGGCTTAGCACTTTGATAGCTGCTTGATTGAGGTGGCCGGTCCTGTATATGTCTAGTGAGCGAGCGAGAGAATAAACAGTACCTCTGGAAAACATTTCACTACGGCTGAATTCGTTGACAGGTCTCGATAAATGCTATTTGACACCGATGAAACAGAGTAGTTTCTGGCCAATAGTGTTACCAGACCAATCGAAACCTCTACGGATCTCCAAGATATTCTAGATTATTGTGATTAGTTGCGTTTTTTCGCTTTGAAAGAACAAGATTTATATGCATGTGTCGTTTGGGTATCGACCTTAGTTCGCCTGCCGGTCGGTTTCTCAAGATCTCCTATGTGAAGCGCCAGGATGCTAGGACTCGTGAGTTCGAATTTGACACATCCCATTTGAATGGTCAACATTGGGTGACTATATGCAATAGGAAACTGAGTAAAAGTCTAATGACTAACTCTACGCATTGACGTGGAGGTCTCTGCGCTGGGTGCGTGCGTTACTCTGTCACGCGAGACAAGACGATGGCTAGAACAAATAACATTGTTAGGAAATCGTTTCACCTCGGTCATGAGAGTGTGTCCTAGCAAATGGTGTAAAGTAATGGGTCTCGGAAACAGTCATTTCTATATATAAAGGACAGAGAAGGGCAGGTGGTTAATAGCTCTAACGTAAAGACGTCTCCTGATGTCCCCAGAGATCAGTCAAATGACCCAGTTATCAGACTCATTCACATTAGTCAATTCATTCTATAAACCCCGCAGATAAGCGATTGTTGGGGAACAAAGTTTCTCTCTCTCCCTAGGCACGGAAATCTTGTGAGGTGCTTTTTCGGACGGACCGTCACTCACGAGATGTCAGCCCTGCCGTTTAGCCGGCATGACACTCAACGGTCATGACAACATCAGATTCAACGCCTTTTATTTGGTCAAAATTTGTAGAATAGACATGATGTTCTACCTCATCGATTCATTTGATCTCAATCTCGAAACAAAAGTAATCTCGCTGCCTGACAATCATCTGGGGCCGGTAAGCGGAGTTGAGTAAAAAAAGAGGCACCCTTGAATTTTTGTTAGGAAAACATGACATGATCAGATCCACAACCAACGTCTCAATAAAATTTCCATTAAAAACCAGACCCGTAGTACACATGACTCTTGGCCAATCCGGCAGTTTCGACGACGTAAAAAAAGGGCACAGCGGCAATTAAATGGCTCCATGCAAAAACTCTGACGAAGCTTCCAGCGCTTTACGGCATGTGGTTAAGCGTCTGTTGAAAGAATGTTCCAAAGGATACGCCACTCCGATGCGGCTCTTGAACGCCTTCGGGCCTTTTTCGAGATTTTCGTATGGCCAACGACCACGTGTGGTTGATCACGATGTCGGTTTATTTCAGTTGTTCGATAAATGGACTGGGCTTAGACGGTTAGGAACAGATCAATTACGAGTTTGAATGGATAAAAGACCCTCACCAAAGAACAGGACAGGGCAGGCCTCCCCCAGGAAGGATTGACCCCATGGAGATGCCACCCCCCGAGTCCGAGTTGACTCCGTTACGTTTTTCATCGTCGTCCGTGTGGATCCCGGATTCCCCGACCACGCGCCCTTTCTTGTCATGTCGTGTCGTGTCGTGTCGTATCGGTTCTTAACCGTCGAAAAGCAGGTCTAGCCGCCACCGGCTGCAGACTCAGACTTTAATTCTAGATAAAATCTCTTATCGGGCCATCAAGTTTGTTTCAGCGTCGATCGTTCCTCCTGTTTATCTCTTTTAAGTAGAGGGTACCTGCCTTCAAGTGCCTCTTCTCAACTTCTCGATCTCCATCTTTCCTCCCTCCCTCCCATCAAACATCATCAATACTTCGATCAAGATGACAAACGACAAATCTAAACCCGTATCCAATATGATTGACGACAATCTTGTCGGCAATGCTCCCGACGATGTTCAAGTATCGCAACACAAGCAACTCGCCGCTCAAGGAAATGCCCACTTCCATCGTCTCGGCTGGAAGCGATTGGCCGTCGTCACCATCGTCGAAGCTGTCGCCCTCGGTGCTCTCAGTCTACCAGGCGCCTACCACACTCTGGGCATGTTCCCCGGCGTCTTTCTGACCATCTCGCTCGGTCTCGTGTCCATCTTTACCAGTTATATCGTCGGTCAGGTCAAGCTCTTGTATCCTAATGTGTCGCATTACGCCGATGCCGGAAGACTCTTGTTTGGTCGCTTCGGTTACGAGGTTTTCGGTGCTGCCCTGGTTCTCGAGCTTGTCATGGTCGTCGGTTCTCACGCTCTAACTGGTAGCATCGCCCTGATCGACATCGCCGACGGTCGCGTCTGTTCCATCGTCTTCTCGGCCGTCTCAGCTATCATCCTCCTGATCCTCGCTATTCCTCCCAGCTTCACCGAGGTCGCAATTCTCGGTTACATCGATTTCGTTTCTATTGTTGCCGCCATTGGTATCACCGTTATCGCGACCGGTATTCAAGCCAACGACTCGCCTGGTGGCCTCTCTGGCGTTGCGTGGTCAGCCTGGCCCAAGGAGGATCTCAGCTTCTCCGAGGCTTTTGTCGCCGTGAGCAACATCATTTTCGCCTTTAGCTTTGCCATTGGTCAATTCTCTTTCATGGACGAGATGCACACGCCCACCGACTACATGAAGTCCATCTACGCGTCCTGCTTTATGCAGATCTGCATTTACACCCTGACCGGAGCTCTCTGCTACGCTTTCATCGGTCCCTCGGTTCAATCGCCCGCCCTTCTTTCCGCCGGTCCTCTTATTTCCAAGGTCGCTTTGGGAGTCGCTTTGCCCGTCATCTTCATTTCGGGATCGATCAATTCGACTGTTGCTCTGCGATACATCCACGGACGAATGTTCAAGGACTCGATTCTCCGATACATCAACACCCCCAAGGGTTGGGCCAGCTGGATTGTGCTTGTCACCATCTTCACTATTGTCGCCTGGATTATCGCTGAGGCCATCCCCATCTTTTCCGACCTTCTCTCCCTCGCATCGGCTCTCTTCGTGTCCGGCTTTTCGTTCTGGATCCCAGGCGTCATGTGGTTCATGTTGCTCCGCGAGGGCAAGTGGTATTCCAAGAAGAACATCTACATGAGTCTTGGTAGCATTCTTGCCTTTGTTATTGGCGCCGTCACGCTTGTCGCCGGAACGTATGCTACGATTGAGGATATTGTGAGTGTTCCCCTTCCAACTGTATGTCTTAATACTAATCTTGGCACAGATCAACATCACATCCGACGGCTCTGCTCACGCCCCATTCACCTGTCGTTCTAGTTAGAAGGGAGGCGCTTGTATGGTGGGCAATTGCACTGTTTCGTAATATTTAGAAGTAGATCAGAGAGAGGCTTTCAATAGGCCCCGGCCAGCTATGATTAGACGCTTGGCTAATAATGTTTACAAGAAAGACATTTACTGTTTAAACATCTGGCAGCCAAAATGTGATGCGCAGTAACAGATAACAGATGGACATGTCAGGAGATTGTAATTCATGCTGCAATTGGATCACAACCAGTGAATCGATAAGAAATTTGGCCTTATTAAATGTAGTAGACTATGTGTAGTTAAATAATTGGATCCTGTCCGAGAGCGCACCAAGTATTACTCCCAATATGATAGGGTCAAGCACTGCCCCAGCCAACGGGGATAGAGTATACAATCTGGGCTATCCCAATCTACCAGCGAAATAATGTAATTGTATGTGTCTTAATAGGCAGGGCGATTGATCCAATTCTTGACCATGCTCCATCTTCGTTGAACCTCTCCCGCCGAGCCCTCGCTGGTCGTGCTCATACGTCGGGTATTGCTGTCTCGTCGAGTAACCATATTGACGTCGCCAGATCCGAGGGGATTCTTAGTCGTCATGACTCTCTGTTTGTAGCCTGTTGATACACATTGTTAGTTCTTGTCGGGGTGGATGGAGGGGGGTATGCCTACCGCTGGCGTCGTTTCTGTTGGGGTTGTCGAGGACGGCTTGGAGTTTGGCCTTGGCCCTTTCTGATGCCTTTGATGGTGCCATGGTTCTTTATTGATGATGTAGCGTAATTCTGGTGATGGAATTCCGAGTAGTTCAAGCTGGGCTGATGATCAAAGACTTCCAACGTCACCCTGACAAGTGAGGGGATCCCGCATCTTTATCAACCCTCGACCACCCAAACCTCGTGACCTTTCGTCATTTGTAAATGAGGAGAAGGGTTGTTTATCAGCTTCTGCTCACTACCCGGGTTTCCTATTTGAGGACAAGAGGGGAGCTATCTTTAATAAGGCTATAATATAACTTATTATAAATAAATAAAGAATATTTAATTAAGTATATTATATCTTGGTAGGGATATCTTTTAAAAGGTATATATATTAGCTATAAAGTTTAAAAAATTAGAATTTATATAATAAATTAAGCTAAGCTTATTATTAAAATAGAATTAATACTCTTATTATATTAATTTTATTAAAATTATATATTAGGCCTAATATACCTGATGTTCCTCGACTTGGCCCCTTGACACGAAACGATTTAACGGCTCCTAGATGCATCGACGACAGGGGGCCTCCCCAGCTCCCGCACCCACACTGCATATCTCCTCTGATAGAGACTGCCGTCAGCACTAAGTATGTCTAGCCTTTCTAAGGCGACTGCGCTTAAGCTAGACTGTTTTGGGTGTTGCGCATGCCGTATGTCCGGTCCCTATAGATGAGTTGCTTTTGTTTCAATGAGATCCAGGATAGAGAAGACAACTATAAAACAAGTCGCTTCCTCCGACCTGAAGACACAATGACAAGAATTTGATTCAATCTACTTCAACATACCATTGGCACCGAGAACCCTTTGAAATTTTCTACCTTTCCAAACCTTTACATCATCAACTGTCATCATGGCCAGCCTCGCTGCAAACCTCAGTCTTCCAGACCGTGAAGCCATCCCCGATGCTCTCTACCGCAGCATCATCGGCCTTGACTCCAACGACAAAACAATCTTTGAGTCAGCCTGGCACCAAGACGCCGAATTCATCTATGACGGAACGCCTCCTATCCAGGGGCTTGCCGCCATCCTGGACACCACCTTCAAGTACATCGGCATCGGGCTTGACACGACGCACCTTGTGAGCAATGTGCGAATTGATTTGAAGGATGGCGCAGACACTGCAAAGATGACGGCTCATGCTCTTGCTCAGCACTATCGCAAGGATGAGGGGCGGAAGCCAGGGGCAGCGCGTTACTTGACGGGTAACATGTACTGGGTTGATCTGACGAAGGATAAGACCGATGGTCTTTGGAAGATGACAAAATTTGACATGAAGGTTATTTGGAGCGAGGGAGATGCTTCGATTGTTGGACAGTAGTTTGTGAATGACGTTGGACTGGATTTGGTTGATAGCTTGAATCTAAAACTCGCCATAAACATTTTTGCTTCCGCCAGTCGCATTGGGGAAAGAGGGAGGTCGACTGATGATTTCATTCAGAGAAGGGACTGACGTGTCGTGGTTCGTCAAGATCAGGAAACAAAGAACGGTCAGGTGATATCAGGTATGATAGGGAAATAAAATGACCTGTAAGATACTCTTTGGAACAGCTAAAAGGCATGTTCAAAGAAGAATTACCGGTCCTGCGGAATTATTTGGGACGATTATCTAGCCGATGCCCACGTATTAGATGAATCATAGAGATAAACCTTTCAACAATGCTTCATCTGCAAGGTAAAGTCCCAGAAGGGACAAAATCTCCTCTATCCCGATTGGCTACTACTGAACCAACGTACGTACGCAGACCCTGCCGATGCCCTGTTTTGAAGATATCATGATGATCAACAAAAGAATTGAGAAGTTTCAGTCAGACCTGGTAACTCAACTGCTGCGTATATGATAGCTCAGGTATTGTTACAAAGGATCGTGATTCATTTGATCGGGATATGCGGTGTGAAGATCACAAAGAATGACTATGCAGGAGCTTGCAATGAGCACTTGGGCAATTGAGTGGCATCTGTCTTCTGTAAAGATATACAGAGAATGGCCTGCATCTTCCAAATATTTAATCAAGGCCTGTCCCTTTAAACAAGAACCACTGCAGCAGCACCAAACATGCCTGACAAGCAAATCATCTTTCAGACTGGGAGCACGTTGCCCTGTGGCGACTATCCCGACCTCTCCATTACCCCTCCTTCTGAGAGCGGAACTCCTGAGAGAGGAACTCCCAAGAGCAGATTTTCCAACCAGAAGGGGATGATCTACATCTACATTGATCTGCCCAACCTCTGGATCGGAGGCAAGCAAACGCTCGAAAAGGACTGGACGTACGATGCCGGAAGCCTCCTGTCCCTCCTCACCCGGGAAACTGCGATTGGAAAGGAGCTGGAGAAGAACGACTATGGTACCAAAGTCCGCGTCTACGGTCGTTTCCCTGATGCTGTCAAAGAAAAGTGGCAGAGCCAAGGCGCAATATTCGATAAGCGTAGAGGGCCTACACTCCCAGACGATGATAAGGATAAGCGTGAGAAGGAGGTGGACACTGCTCTTGTCGTCCACTCAGTACGAGACGCTTGCGAAGGTTACAAACACCCAGACGTACGGAGAGAGTTTGTGATCGTCTCCGGGGATAGAGACATGCGTCCTGCCATGGAAATCATCTACGGTGGCGAATATCCATCTCCTGTTCGCGTATGGGCGTGGAAGGAGACTGTGTCAAATGTCTACAAGGACCTGAATAGACGCTGGAAGCCAGTTACACTACATTTTCTCGATGATCACTTGGACTGTATTCGTGAGAAACGAAAGAAACCATCAGAGGAAGAGGAGACCCAAGATGATGGTTTTCAACTAGTTTCTCCATCGCGGCGAAAAAGACCGAAGATGGAGTGAGACTGCTGCCCCTGGACATAAGGCGAAAGATTTCAGTTGCAGTGAGCCTTTGTACTTAGCAAGATGAGATCTGAAATGGGCAGTGCACGATCACGAACCCAATCCCTGCCTTGTAGACTATCGATCAAGACTGAGAGAAAGATTTTATACCTTCCAATGACCGAGGAACAAGGTGCCAGGTTTTTCCAAGAGATCTATCAAGATAAAGTTCAATAGCGTCTCCTTCCAGGAACCCCCCTGGACCTTGTCGTTTTAAGAGATTGGGATTTCAGGTCCAGCCATCCTTTGAGAAGCGACTGATGATGAATCGCAGAGATAACCACTTGACGCCATCACAATCTTAATCGTTTGAGCGAAAAAGAAGGCCGTTCCGGTAGAGCGGTTAGGTGATCGTAGTGCTGACATTTCATTTCATCCACAAGACTATGTAGCCAACCAGACACAAACGCTGACAGTTGGAAGTTGGCGTGGCGCACTACTAGTCTAGCTCAAGGCTTGATCTGTTAGAGTTGCGTTGATAGTCAGGGGAACTAACAGCGACTATTGATTTCTAGCGCCCCTAGGAACATCAAATTTCCTCCAAGGTCCCCCTTTCCCCGGCCTCAATCATGATTATAAAAGGACGCCAAGAGAAGGCGTTTGCCAAGGCCTCCACTTGTTTCCTTATTCAATTTTCCCCTGTCTTTACCCCCAGTCGCTCGTTACCCCATCGCAATGCGATCTGCCGCTCTCTTACGCTTGGCCTTTGGGCTATTGGCCGTTGACTCTGTGGTTGCGGGCCCTTGTATTCCCCCTGGTAAGTACCATCTACCGTGTACGATTTACATGGAAATGAGCTGAGACTGACTCAATCGTGTTAGGCACGACGACTGCCGTCACTTCGACTGCTTCTACCGAGGCATCGTCAACCACGGCCGAATCGACCACCTCCACTGTCACTACTGAATCTTCAGTCGAGGCATCTGCGTCCTCCACTGCCTCCCAGTCCTCGGCCGAGACGTCTTCCTCCACTGTTTCGGTTGAGACATCCGCCTCCTCTATTACTACCGAGATATCCACATCTTCTGCTACTGAGACAACCGCCACCACCGATTCCACCACCACTACAGGAGACATGACCACTTCGACAACTTCAACTGCGCCCACCCCCACCTTTAGCATCCTTGCAGTTGGCGGGGGTGACGTCGAAGGCAACAACCTCCTGTCCTACAACCTCGATAACGCTTTCGTGCTGTTCAGAACCGATATTGGCAGCGGCAACTCGGCCCGACCCTACCACATCGACTCCCAGGGGCGACTTGTCAACGACCAAGGCTTCTATCTCTGCGGATACTACGAGCCGGATAATACGGATCTAGAACGGCCAGCTGTGGTTGTCACCTGCACCAATGAATACCCACTCACCCGGTCCTTCCTGACGTGTCAGCAGACTACAGACCTCAAGGTCACTTGTTCCATTCCCGCCATTACTTGCGTTCCTGGCGACCCTAACGATCCCTGGTCAGAGCCAGACTGTCAGGCGGCAGCCGGCACGTGGGATAATCTGTATACGGCTGAGGTTGGGCCGGGCATCGGGGTGCATATTGGACCTCCCAACGCTGCCAGCTACTACGTCCCTGTTGAGTTTGGAATTCAGATAGTGTAATAAGCTTTGAGCATCAATTCTCAGAAAGGACATACAATCCGATGTGTTGGTGGAGTTAATTCAATGTATATACTATAATAAGTACATCTCTCTTGCTGGACGACATAGGGTGCCTTACGATGGAAAGGACGTACACGAATTCACTTGTCTTATTTGGCCTGGCTCTGAAACCCCTCGTTTGAGTTTATAAGAGAACAAGAAGGCCAGCTGTGATCCGCGATAGTGACAGAGAAAGGTGTTGTAATTTTTCATGGGATATGTAAAATACATGTTGAAAGTATTGATGAAGTCTTGAGCTGGAATATGAATCATGTGTATGGTGTGCCTGCTTTTGTTGATACCATCAATTCGAAGGCCAGAGTCTATATGTCTTTTTCGCCAGTTGAGTCACATAATCAGTCAGTTGATCACTTACATACAAAGGAAGTCCACTATACATACAAACGATATAACAAAGGCGAGGACCAGGGTAGTAGGAATATAATGACATGTAATATAACCTATACGTCATGCTCATGCAGCGTTGAAAGAAGACCCATTTTCAATATGTAACTAGAAGCAGCAAATTCCAAAGCCCATATATCAGATGATGAAGTTCTAGACCGACGCTCCACGCACTCCTAATTCATCACACATATGAGCAACAAAGCTGGCATAGGGGTCTTTGCTCTTTAATAATACTTCCTCAGAATTGCTCAAGCCTTAGGCGTGACATGACGTATGCGCTGGTTGGTCATGCTCACACCTGGCTGCCAACTGATCAATATACCCTGCTCCATTGCTTTGTTGTAGCTGTGCCATTAGCTGCCAACAGAATTTAGGCCAACCCTCGTGGCTTTCGGTGATTGGGTTGCTAGCTGTTGGGTCAAGAAGCAACACAAAGGATGGTGACCCCATGTGATCGGAATAGGGGGCAATGTCACAAAGAATAGCCACCTCGGATGCATACAGCGGGTATGTAGTCTCAAGAGGCATCTTATGCAGATGACAAGAACAGAAGAGAGCGAAACTCTGTATATGTTTAAATAGGTCCTGCTGCTCTTACCAAGGGACTATTGGGACCAATACAGTCACAACCAACATGCTTGGGATGATAGAGTCAAACGAGAAGGAGGGTAACAATCGAGGAGACCCAGCCACGCCGCCACCTACTCCTCAGCCTACCTGGAACAGCGACAGCGGTAACAAGGGGAAGAAGTTCAAAAAGATCAAGATCTACATCGATTCCCCCAACTTTTGGGTTTCCGCCAAGTACGCAACTGGGGATCAGTATTGGGTGTGTGACGCCCTCCACTTCCTCCTTGTCCTCGTTGAACAGACCCAGTTTTGGGGAGCCGATCCAGACTGCGATGTCACGGCTGATGTTTATGGGTCGGCCCCTTTGCCCTTCAAGGACACCTGGGCGCACATGGGCGTAAGGGTTAATCAGTTTGTACGATTGGGTTCCGATGCCGAGAAGGAGGTGGACACTTCACTCGTAGCTGATGTAGTTGCGGAGGCGATCAGTGACCGGCTTCATGACATGGAAACCGAGTTCGTGATTGTCTCCGGCGACAGGGACATGCGTCCGGCCGTCAAAAAGATCATAGACTGCAAGTTTCGGGTTTATGTGTGGTCATGGAATAGTGGAGTGTCGGCAGCGTATATACGCCTACATCAGGAGCACGAGGGGCGACCCTTCGACGAGAAGCTATTCACACTGTATTGGCTCGATGCCTTCATAAACCATTTCGCCTATAGGGTGTTCTAGCTGGTTAGTTCAACGGACGTGCTAGGAGCGTCGCTGTTCAGGAGGGAACGTGAGAAGGATGGAGGATTCGACGAGCTACCGTAAAGCGAAGGAAGCAGAGTCATCGTTAGCATTACCAAATTCTAGGACGCTCGTGGTAAAGGTGACGAGTTGGAATCCGCAATGGACATTTACATCCATCAATTTCAGTAAGTGACTTATCAAGAGCCAGCGGACTGTTCCACATGTGTTTTGTGAATGAGTTGGTCATGCTAGCTTTGCCTAAAAATTTCCAGAGATAAGGATTAAGCTGGTTTCTGGACAGTATCTACACTTTGCATTGTGCTTCGTCGGTGGTGAGAGAGTATATTTAAGCCGTTTTCTCTTGCACAATTCTAATTAACTGTTTCAAACAGGCGAATACGAAAGTGAGTGCAGTTATATTGAGTTATTGTGATAAAGAATAAGAACACTAATTTATAAGATATAATATATATCATGTATTTCAAAAGTCTTTACATTAATTACATTGCATCTCATATATCGCCTGCACAGGTGCAACTACTCCGTTAAAGAACAGCTCTCGGAACTTCTTAAACTCCAAACTCTTCATCGAGTCCGGCTCTGGGAACTCGCACCTCAAACATCGCTGTACCGCATAACCATACGATTTCCCAGCGTCAAGATACACCCGATCTAACTGTAGATTCGCCAGGTAATAGTCGTCCACCTCGGTTGGGTCAATTCCGACCGACTTGGCGAAACTGCTGTCCCGATACTCTTGCCGCAGATTGCTGAGCGTTGTGTTCAGACATAACTCGGTAAGCAGCACGCCCAGTGCGAATAGGATCAGGTTTCGAATCGTGCTACTCGGAGCGGCTGACCTTCTGGAACCCGTCTCGCCCTGGGGCTTTAACGCGCAGGAGATGGTGGGTTCCTTCGTGGGAGAGGTAAGTATTGCAATAGTGCTCGCCCCCGCCCAGTCATCCTCGAGCCACGGCGTGCCACAAAGATACAACACGGCCCATGTGGCAGCCGCCGCGATGGCGAACCTCTCCTTCCTGGACAGCATGCTGTCCGCACCCAGAGTTTGTGGAGCTTTCTGTCTTCCAGGCCCCTTCGGTTGAAGGAAATCATTCAGGGCACGGTAGCTCCTGAGAGGTCTCGCAGGTGGGGCCAGGCTGTAGTTCAGGACCAAGTGCTTCATGATGGTGTTATCCTCGTGGTCCGAAAAGTTAACCAAGCCCTTTTTTGATCGTGAATCCCGGTTGATGAACTCGCACAAGCATGATATTTCGGGGCACGGAGTTGTCATATTCGGAGACGACGTAGCCGCTTTGATCTGCATCAGTCTTTCCTTGGTCAAAATTGCTCGTTGAGAAGTTAGGTCAACCTACCGGAAGATGTCTGAGTTTCGACAGGGGTTTGGTCCTTGGACCAAAAGAAGAACTTCTTGCGTTTCTGCGAGTTTGGCAAGCTTGGTGGTGCCAGGCTGATCGGTTGGGGCGATGCCTGAGAGACAGTTGTCGGATCATGCTCGACTTCAGAAGTGAGCGACGCCCATGATCCACCATTCGTTGACACCGTGAGGGTCAGCGGGCCGGACCGAGCAGATTTATCTGTGTGCCATGAGAGCAAAGGATTCCCTCGATGCTTAGGGCAACTACACTTCCACGCTTGTGCCAAGGCGACGTAGGTGCAGCTGACGTTCTTCCGAGTCGCATTGCACATCTTGGCGTTGAACTGGCCCTGAATCCTCTGGACTAGCGGCCCATCCTCGTTTTGTGGGATCTCAGGCTTCTCGAACACCTTGCTCAGTGCAGTGTTCCAGTACTGTAGGTCGTGAACCAGTTCGTCTCTTGCCGAGGTGTTGAGTCCCCGCCGCACCCGTCGCCATTCCCAACATACTCTGTCAGGAGCCTCTCTCGTCCATCGTGGCTACAACTTTGTTATCAATCTCTCTCATTATTAGCTCCTGGCTCACACTCACCTTCCCCTGTGTGTCGACGTCGAGCTTGTAGAGTAGCTTCTTCACGATGTCCTCCATTTCGGACAGGATACCGATAAACTTATCGCATCTATCGGCTGGGTAGAGGCTCTCCAGGTGCTCCTTCAAGTCTGCTTTCGTAGGTAATTGGTCGTCGATGATATGCAGGCCAATGTTTTGGAGCGTCACCTGTAGCTGCTGGTTCTGGATGAAAACGTGAAGCCGAAACCGCTCAAGTTTCCCTTGATAATTCTTTATGTCCTTTGCCGCACGAAGACATCGCTTGTAGTTGTCGAGCACATACAGTGCGATGGGAATCCCTCCAAGAACAACACCGGCGACCTCCATTTGGTGCTCTTATGCGCGTGCGTTTAAGCAGTGGTAGAATGAGGGGGTGATAAGGGAGAATGATTTTGTTTCATTCAATTAATGAACAAGAGAATTCGTGCGGCTGAATTCACCTTCCTCGGCCAATCAAGTTGTGGTTCGCCGTGGTTCGCCATCCTGCCTTGGGCGGGGTAGTTAGTTGCCTCACTGCCCAATATCTCTGTTATTTCCCCATCGTATGATGGTTGTACTGGTCTTCAGAGGTGGTCACTCACACACGGATCTCGTAGGTCACCATTGTAACTCAACTGCCTTGGAAATGCCACCATCAGATCCCTTAGATCCGCCATCACTTGAACATGTCGAGTCGCAGCAACCCAATCTGAGCGTTCTATTCAACAAGTGCGTGTATGGCTTCGCGGAAGTTCTACGGATCATCTCAGCAGGCCAGACCCAACCGGTCATTGGTGCCGACGCTCCAGTTATCAGTCCGGCAGAGGTTGATCGAGCATTTGATGAGTATGGTAGACTTAAAGTCTGGGGCCATGACTTTCGAGCTAGCTTGCCTGACCTCGCGAGATCGTCACTCGGCGAGACTCTCCACCGGCATGGCGAGCTGAGGGACCAGGTGGCCAGTATATTTTTGCTTCTTGACAAGGAAATAACATCGGGTATATTCTATACACAGCCTGTCTGCGTTTTGTTTAACAGACTAACTGTTTGAATCCTTAGTACTCGATCTCTTGTCTCGTGGAGATTACGCTTCGTCGATCGTAGATGACCAGGCCTTGGGAGACAACGACCATTCCAGCTCCAATAGCGACTCCGGCTCCGACAGCGAATCAGATATTTCAGGCACTGATGACAACCCAAGGCACGGTCCGAAGAGGTCCATCATCTCCAGACGCATGGCTGCAGTTTTTGATCAAATCAAATTGCTCTACTATCTTGGCATCTTACTACAACGTCCCGGCCTAAGTCGGAAGTACCTCAAGTCGGGCTCAAACACACTTGATGCCACATCAGAGGACATTTCCCATGTTTGGGAAACCATTAAACGGTGGCAAAAAGAGCCTGACCAGCATGTAGGTATTGATCCGGTTGACGAAAAAGCAGTGACACGGGAAGAGATTCAGAGAAGAACCAAGTCTTCTATGGGAGCTGGAGGTGTTTCGACGCAACTCATCGAAAGGCTTGCGAGGGCGAATACAAGACGTCGAGAGCAGCTCGCGTATTGGAGCGAGCACCCAGACCAGGCTTTCGCCCAGAATGTCGATGAGGTGCAGGTCCCTGGTCGTCCAGCCCAGCATTACAGTGCCAAAAAAGCCAAATCCGTCATATCTACAGGAACGTCACTGTTCTCCAAGAATACGGTGGCATTCTCGGACATTGCTGGAGTTTCATCACTACGACAATCGGACGATGAACCAGCTCGTACCATCTATGCAGAGACAATGGTCGGCGGGACTCACTCTTCCAGAGTGCCCAGCGTCCCCGAGGAGTCCAATTTTGAGGACACTTTTGAATGTCCCTATTGTCACTTGCAGCTGGACTCGGCACTCATGAGAGGCAACCGAAACACATGGAAGTAGGCAAACGCTGACGCCTTCAAGGCGGTTCAATCGCTGACTTCATCTCAGACGCCATGTCTTCAGAGATCTTCGACCATACACCTGCACTTACGGTTCATGTCCGAGCGGCGATAAACTATACGCGACCAAACACGACTGGATGTATCACGAGATGCAGGTTCATCGGCGCCAATGGAATTGTGGGGATTGCGATGTAACGCTGTTCGTCCAAGACGATATGGCTTTACACCTCACTTCAGTCCACTCAGGGTCTTGGGGAAATGGAAAACTCCCTGTCGTTCTGGAGTTGCATGAACGGCCACTGGATGATGCGTGTCCCTCGCAGTGTCCCTTTTGTCCCATGTCTGGTGGTGTTAAGTCCTTGCTCGAACACCTGGGAAGACACATGGAAGAGCTCTTGTTGTTCGTGCTTCCTCGTCCAGTGGATGAAGAGAACGAATATGAGTCGGCTCCGACATCTCCTCCAGATAATGAGCCGGATTCGTTAGCAGATATCGCAGAGGAAACCCCGGAGATAAAGAGTCTCGGGGTATTAACAGTAGGGTTAAAGTATCAAGCCGCCGCTTTATTATAAA